>BOPN01000468.1:30000-40000 GCA_017312705.2 Penaeus japonicus
ATGACAGCACACAAATACGAAAAAATAAAGTCACTTTTTGCCCTCCCCTGACACAGCAATACTTCTATCACAATGAGTATAAAGAAAAAAAACGAGTTGATATGGACCCTGAACTACAATTTTAGTCAACTACAGAATTGATAGGGCCTGTGATATGACAGATATGTCTCTAACAAAGTAAAACACACAAAAAAAACAACAACACAAAAATGGCTATAGCTTTACAATGAGTGAGTAAATGGGAGTGGGAAAAATAAAGGTATGTTGCTGAAGCTGCCTCACTCAGAAATAAAACCCATCCTGGAGTCTAGGTAAGCAAATCAATTCCCTGTCGGCAATGGGTTAAAGCCTCTAATAAATTCAAAAGATTTGAGTTACCTATGGATTTTATAACCTGCACAAAACCATGATCTTTTCCGAATAAATCATGTAGTCCACTTACAGTAGCAAAGCACAAGGATCTCTATTCATGTTTTAATCAACTAGTGACTTGTCTACATATATCTCTATAAGAGACTGAAATTGAGATATTAACAGGTATAACTATGAAATTGATATTTGCGGTAAAGATAATGATACACTGTTAATTTGACTAGTTACTGTTAGAGTCTTTTCATGATAGAATATGGATGTCCCACATAGGTAAGGTAAAGCAATATACAAAGAAAGTGCACTCAAAAGACCATGGACTCTGCCCTATCTATATCCCTTGTGCTTCATCAAACTGGCTTAATCCCAGGTTGTGTGAAACCTGCAATAAGTGGTTGGAGGCAGTGGATGCACATCCTTCAAAAAGCCATCCTACACCAGAATGGTATTTGATAAAACGTCAATACATGCATGCTGCAAGTATTTTGAGGAAAATTTATCATAGAGGACAGGAAACTAGAAGATACACTCATATCCCTAAAGGAGGATGGATGGATATCTGCAAATTAGCAAATAGGGAGAAATAATTTTGGTGAAGTATTTCTCTATGAGAGAGTAATTCACAAAGGCAAGGAAGATATAATACCTATTGATCATATGATGGTATATCTACCACTAGTGGACCTAAAAGATGCTTACTGACACATCCCCATACACCCCTAGTTCAGACAGTTTCTGCCCCAGTTTCTGATGCCCTGGTAGTAAACACCTTGCTCGGTATACAGAGCAATATAATACCTCAATGATTGCTTTAGTCCCAGTGATCCCCCTTCTTCTTCCACATTAGGATAACCATCCTTTCAGGTTTGGAAGAATGGTACTATACTCCCAATTGGAAGCCAGGACATTAAGCAATCCACAAACCATGGGGTTAACCACAAGACTGCAGTAGTTCTGCAGGATTGCCCCAAATACCTGCTACTTTAGATATCACTTCCTTAACTTCTATAGTCACCCTAAATGTCAATACCTGGAATGCTTTCAGGAGAACCATGTGGTCGCTGTAGGTCCCCGATGTGAATTTCCTGCGTACAGCAGTTGCACTTCTCTTCTCATTGGGATGTTTTGGTAAAATGAATGGGTCCCTGGTGAAAGAAAAGAAAAGAGAATAAGTGGGAGAGGGGGAGGGGGTGAGAGAGGGAGAGGGAGAGTGAGAGGGAGGGAGAGGGGAGGGAGAGTGAGAGGGAGAGTGAGAGGGAAGAGGGAGAGGGAGAGGGGGGGAAGGAGGGGAGGGGAGGGGAGGGGAGGGGAGGGGAGGGAAAGGGGGAGGAAGAGGGGGGGGAGAGTAAGAGGAAGGAGTGGGTGAGGGTGAGGCAGAGGGAGAGGAAGGGGAAGGGGAAGGGGAAGGGGAAGGGGAAGGGGAGGGGAGGGGAAGGGGAAGGGAAATGGAAAGGGGAAGGGGAAGGGGAAGAGGGAGAGGATGAGGAAGAGGAAGGGGAAGGGGAAGAGGTACATAAATAGGGAGGAGATGGGGGAAAGGAGGCAGAGGGAACAGACAAAAAGGTAAATGGGACAGGGAGGTGGAGAGAGAGGGAGGAAGACAGGAATGAGAGAGAAAGATGAAGGGTTTGAGAATAATTAATGACATGAGGGGAACATCTAATTTTAAAGTGTAATATTTGGGAAAATCAAGATATAGTGTTTTTTGGGGGTGACCTTGAATAGTACATGGGGGTCTTTACACAGGGTTTTATCTGAACTAGAATTAGACAGGAAGTGTGGAATAATATAAAGGTTGTGCCCACACACCCCAAATAAGTTTACTTGTTAGCCAGGATTAAAAGCTGTGCCAATCAAAAAGTTGGTAGTTTATTTACTAGACAGAATATAAAGTTTTGCCTTGTTTTTTTACTGAGTTTATTTACAAGTGAAAAATATATATTTCTTTAATTTTCCACTCCTACAATAAGTTATTCAGATTTTTTTAATATTGTATATCTATATCCCTCAGCCACATTTTGGATATTTTTCAAATTTCACCAATGCCAATTTTGGTGTTTGGCATTTCAAGAGCTTAGATTTACACATCAAATATGTACATATCATTGCCAAATACAGACTGCACAGTGGAGCAATAAAGTTTAACCCAAATCCTCCGGATGACACGCAGTGAAGACGGCACTTTCCTGGCCCAAACTCCGGTCATGTAAGGTGACGGCATCTTTTCTTCCTCAGATTCCAGGCATCATGCAAGGTGACGATCTCGGTGTCACTTCGTATTTTTTTCTGGACTCTTCCTTCCTTCACTAATGAAGCCAGATACAAAACTGACAGTTTGGTCTGTGTTCCCCCTCCCGCCATCCCTCCTCCCACTTCCCTCTGTCCCCCCAACCCGCCCAATAAGACCCCAGAATGCGAGTTTAGGCCTACACGGTAGCCTCCTGGAAATGCATCGCGCGCGTGGGATCACTGACCCGGAGGATTTGGGTTAAAATAGTATCTCTGTACTTTTCATACTTGAAAAAAATTATTGCAGTTAAAGGAAAATGGGAATAAGCTACCATGATTATGAAATACTTGTGCATAAACAAGCAAACATTGCATAATGAACATAACAAATAGAACACAATGAAATATTTATGCAGTTGTATAAATAGTAAAAAGACAATCATATACCAAACTGAGTCTGAGGGAGAGGAGGACCTAATAGGGGTATGGAGATATAGGGCAGATACAGTGGCTGTGACATGAGGAAATGCAAATAAGCACATGAAAATAAAAGAGATATGAATAAACAGCATGCTTTATCATAGAACACAGTGAAATATCTATTAAAAAGTATGAATAGTAAAAAGACCAAAATATACCATAAAGCAACTATACTGTTATAGGACAGAACCCCAGGCCCAGGCTCCACGAAAGTCATGGCAAATAGGAATTGTGGGGTTAAAAGCCTAACCCACGTCCAAAATCCTCTCCGAGAGGCCAAAAATGCTCAGTGTTTGTCAGACATTTGTTTTCAACTTATGTATTATGATGTCAGTCCTGAAGTCACCCAAACTCCGTTCAAAGATACCCCTTATTTAGTGGTGCCTTCAGCCAACACTTATAGTTTTATTGTTCCTGTTTAGAAACCTATAATAATATCTAAAGTAATCCTTGGTTACTGTAAATAGTTTTCCTATCCTGCAATGAAGTACAGGGAACTTGTTAGAGAAAGTCCAGGATATAAAAATGATGCATAAATCTGATTATTTCTTCAATGCACATTTATAACTATTTTGAAATCAGACATCCTCATTAATTATTTTCCACAGAACTTTGCACATATTAAAACAATATAAATCTGTATTACTCAATAGACAAAAAAAAAGGAAATTCTTAAAAATAACAAACAAATCAACAAAACCTAGTAAATAAATAAATGAAATCAGGCTGCCAGATTTTGAAAGTTTGCTTTAGGGAAGGTTCAGAAACCTTATATAAAATGAAAATATGTGAAAAAAAAATAAAAAAAAAACATGTAGCATGGTCTTCACTTATTCACAAATCTAAATGTCCCTCTGAGCATAAATTTAAATGTCAGAAAGATTGTACAATGAAAGACCTGGTATATACACTGACATGATTAATGAGCAAAATAATCATATCAAAAATGGCTTGTTTTATCATAACTTTATTTCTGTAAGCAATGAGGTGAAAATGGGGGGGAAAAAAAGCTTTCACTAAATGCTTTCTCAAAACTAACTGCATCAAGATGACATAGAACAAATTTTGTAGAATAAAAAATTACAGGCTATATTTTTCTTGCATACCTTCTAAAAACTTAATTTGGATTTCAGTTGTCTAAATAACTATTTGTGTGCAAGTGACAAAAAAATGCAAAAAATTCAGATATGATGATCAAGATAATGTTATACATAAAATATAGTCCTTAACCCATTCACGCCGGGGCAGTTCCGGCTTTGCGCGGTCGCAATACCGGGGTTCTCGAACGCATAAGCCTAACGCCTCGAGATTCTCAGGCACACAAGCCGCAAGCCTCGGTTGCCCGCTCGCTCTACCCGAGCGCGCGGCTTCCCCTCATAGCGCGTCCAGGGTGTCTGACGCGAAAACCACAATACGTGCTATCACGTCAACCGGCGTGAATGGGTTAACCTTTGCCACTTTTAAAAAATGGGCAAATTTTCGCCTAAAGGTGATGCCATAATTGCAATGAATAGGTAAAAGATTCATACTAAATGCCTTTTTGCTTTATTGCTTCTTCAAGATGTATGCACACACACACACACACATAAACACATATTCATAATAAGGTAAATAAATAAAAACAAACAAACAAAAAAATAAATAAAAAATAAACATAACTGACTGAGAACAACACCTACTTGTATGAGAGGCAGGCAGCTATGGTGAGCACAGGGTCAAGGCACTTGAGAACCGTTGCTGTGATGACCATTTTGGCCAAACGCGGGGGCAGGGGCAGGTCCAGTAGGTGGTGGCCTAGCTCTGTGACATCCTCCCATCCATCTAGGGCATCCATGCTCTAACGAGAGAGGAGAGGCTATCAAATTGGGGTTTTCTTTAACTCTTTCAGGATGGGTCTAATAATGTGAAGCCTCAGTAGGGCTGCACATTATGATATACAAGTGTATATGGTAAAACTGCACTGTAATACTAATCAACTTCTGGTATGGTGTATGTGTGTATGTGTGTGAGTGTGTGTGTGTGTGTGTGTGTGTGTGTGTGTGTGTGTGTGTGTGTGTGTGTGTGTGTGTGTGTGTGTGTGTGTGTGTGTGTGTGTGTGTGTGTATGTGTGTATGTGACACAAAAATGTATATAACAAATGAAGAATCAACAAAACAAAAAAAATAAATAAGGCAAAATGCTATGTAACTGGCCAGGAGCAAGGAAGCAGTTGATGGAAGCATCTGTCAGATTTGCCAGGAAATTGCATCCCAAAATTGATTATTGAAAATCTGCCATATTAACACGTTGTCATGTATCCTGAGAATGCAGTCAACACAGGCCTATAGACAGCTCATCGTCACTGGATATGTGTGGATAAAACTCAGCGTGTTTTTAGTTTTTCAGGTGTATTCAAAATTCCAACAAGCCTATAAGATGATTATTTTTACTGAAACTTATATAAAAAATTCACATTGTTCTTGCCTTTAATGTTATCCTCAACAAAACTAAAATCTTACCTTGAGCAACTGGACAGCATTTCTAATAACCATGAATGCTGGTGCTTCTGGTGCTCTTGCCAAAAAGTCAGCAATAGGCATGTTGGCAGGAGCTAGAAGTTTGGTGTGAAGACACAGTTCCTATGAAAAAAGAATTGCATCATACAAGATGTTAAACATAAACTGATAGGTATATAAACACACATACTGCATGAACCATTATTTCAGTAAACACTGAATTTGCCCTAGATTTTATTGAAGAATAAAAAAGTAAAAAAATCATAAAATTTAAGACCCTGCTCTAGTGAAACTACAGCACTATTTACTGTAGTAAGGAACTGAAAACAACAGCATATCAGAGTTGACAGTTACCAAATCACTTTATAGAGCCTATAGAATAAAAGAAAGGGAAAAAACAGATAATTTAAATATAAATCCTGCTACTCTGTCATCACAAAGCACCAACATATTCAGTTTCCTCTTAAATTCACAAGCAAAGCAGATAGAAGTCAAGCACCTGCAGTGGTGTTCTCAAGATCTCTGGAGTCTGGAATTGCTGCATGCTGTTGTAGCGACTGCGGGAGAAAAGATGGTAGCATATACCTGGCTGGCACCTTCCAGCCCGGCCCCTCCTCTGCTGACTCGAGGCCTGGGATATCCACACGCACCTCAAGCATGACACGCCCAAGTTTGAGTCAAAGCTGACCTGGATTGGAAGTGGTCTCTCATTATCAATATCTTCAGTGCCAATTACTCAAGTTTTGAGATGGGGTAAAGTATCAGTTTCAGCACTAATGGTATCATCTGAATTTAGGGGTATCAGTGTCAGTGAAAAATGGGTGATACCAGCCAATACCTAGTGATCTCAATACAACAGAAAAGTCAGACACATTTAAAACAGCAAATATCATGGAAAAGTCTCAGAATTATAAAATATGTCAGAATTCATGAAAAAGATTTCATTATCTCAATTATAACATTGCACACTAACTTATAATCACATAATGTACTCTTTACAACCGCAATTTCACTAACCTAGGCCATTACTTTGTCTTGGAAAAGTCATGAAATTATCTCTCTCCCTCTCCCTCTCCCTCTCTCTTCTAATGTGCTGATTTGTATTGTTTTAATTTTGTGATATGTAATTTTTGAATATTTTAAATGCATTGTAATCTACTGTATGTAACTTATGTCCTAATAATTTCTTTCATATTAGTATGCCAAAGTGATTTTGTATGATGTCTGTATAATCTTTATCATATCATGTGTACAGTAAAATTAATTTATAAAGACCACTGCAAAGAATAACCAATGTAAATTGAAAATAAATATTATAATTAGTACCTGATCTAATCTAATTTTTGGCCTTGATCTGAAATTCATGATAGACATGGATGGAAATTGTTGCAGATAGACTACTATCACCATGCATGGATTTTGGATTGTATGATTAGGTTGGATATGGACAGGAAGTTTTGTCTTTCTGATTATTATACTCAAATGGTCATTCTGATTGGCTAGTTGAGTGGGACTATCAGAACTTACTGACGTTGCCTGCTTTGCAGAAAATAATCAAGTAA
The DNA here is from genome assembly GCA_017312705.2 of Penaeus japonicus. Taxonomy (NCBI): domain Eukaryota; kingdom Metazoa; phylum Arthropoda; class Malacostraca; order Decapoda; family Penaeidae; genus Penaeus; species Penaeus japonicus. The sequence continues at coordinate 37,136 of BOPN01000468.1, forward strand.
TTAGATTTCTTTGGCTAAGAATATGAAGGTAATAAAGTATCCATAACACTAAATTAAACTGCAGTGTCAATATCAATATCAGTGTCAGTATTAGTATGGGTATGGATATGGGCATCAGGCAAAATATTGGTATTAGTATCAGTTAAAATAATTGAATCTGTGCACCACTGCTAAAAAATATTAATAAAAATTATGTAACATTTATTAAAAAAAAAAAGAATTCTTCAGCAGATATGTGACATGTACTAAAGAGGGGAACTCAGGTCCCACATATCCCAAGCACTCTTTCTGTCTGCAAATTTCCTCCCTTGTTCAGCAAATAAGGCAGATATCTACAGCCCTATTGTTTTTGAAAATCAAAAAGTGATTGGTCCCCATATTAATATAAATAAGTGTGTAAATACAGATGTGTCTTCAGTGATTCAGCATATAAAACAAACAAACAAATAATCAAACACAAGCACACACACACACACACACACACACACACACACACACACACACACACACACACACACACACACACACACACACACACACACACACACACACACACACACACACACACACACACAAACACAAACACAAACACAAACACAAACACAAACACAAACACAAACACAAACACAAACACAAACACAAACACAAACACAAACACAAACACACACACAAACACAAACACACACACACACAAACACACACACATAAAAAAAAACAAAAAAAAAACATACCTCCTTCATCTTGCCAGCATCTATGACATACACCACATCATTTATTGTGACACTGGTTTCTGCAATATTGGTGGATAGGATGATCTTTCGAACACCAGGTGGTGACGCTTTGAAGACACGTTTCTGGTCACTTGACTGAAAAAAAGTTAGAAAATCTATCAAGACTTGGCTTCTATTCCTGGAATACCTTCCCTTTTCACATAGGATGTCTCTCCCATTTAATTGTCATAAATATCAATATTATCATTGGGAGGGAAATATATACTTGCATGACAGAGTAAGGCAAAAACTACCCTAACATGAGCATATAATGGGAAACCTTAAACAAAGTTATAAAAAACACAGGAAATAAAAAAAAGGATAAACTATACCTGCATGCTGGAGTGAAGGCAGAAAAGGCAGTATTTTCCACCAATCAGGTACTGCTTCTCTTCAGCTATGATACGATCACGGAGGTTGACAATATCGTCGTACCCCGGCAGGAAGATGAGGATTGCACCTACAACATTCCAAGTGATTCTATGTCAGATTTATGGTAATTCTTATTTCCAGATTTCAGCTTTAGTGATAAGATAAGATAATACACTAGGTAATAATTAATACAAATAATTTAAATGGTCTCTTATGGCAGTGTGAAAGAAAAAAATACTGAAATTATTTGCTCATGACAAATTAAAACCCAATCTTCAATTATCCACTCTTCAAAGGTTTCACACTTTCCCTTACACAAAATGAAGCGCCTTTGCCTCACCTGGGGGCTGAGATGTGTGGATTTTGTAACAAAGTGCATATACCAGGTCTACATCTGCCACTTCCTCTGACACGGAGTGATGGTAAGCATCCAGCATTCTCTTCTCCTCTGGCAAGAGCTCAGTCAGGGGCACCACTGTTGAAGGACCTCTAATAACATTCCCATGATTTGAGGAGGTGCTGCTGCCTTGCATTCCCTTGCCAGAGATGGTTAGCAAGTCCACTCCCTCACAGGCACTTCAAAGAAGAGAGAGGACAAGTGGAATTAATGATGATTACATAGTGCAGTTTATAGACCCGTAGCTATAGGGATTTTAGTATGTAAATACATTACTGCTGTTACTTATTGGAGATAGGTGTCAAGACATACACGACACAAGTTTTGGGCCTGACAGTGGGCGACATGACATACAAGACGTGCGAGTCTCTGGGCAGACTACAGGCATCATCACATACATGACTTTATGGGAGAACTGTGCTCTGTGTTTTTTATTATATGATCAGTATTTTCATAGTGTGCCTAATGATGGTAATTATCATTATAATTACTATTATTACCCTACTAGCTAATAATTACCTATAGTATAAAATCATAAAAACAGATGGCAATAGAATCTATCATAGAAATAGTGATGTTATTTCCTTGTTCCTTATTTTCTTTTTATATATTCCTTTTTATATATTCCTTATTCAGTTACACATCATTAATATATTTACACTATTAGCAGCCAATTACCTACAGTATAAAATGACAAACATAGATGACACTACAATCTTTTATAGAAAATAGTGATTTTTTTTCCTTGTTGCTTTCTTTTTTTTGCTCATAGATAGATCTGTGTCCTCCCATAAAACTATAATACTTCTACTATACTGAGTAAGGAGAATATAACAAACTTACATGGATTCCATAATATCAATTGATCAAGACATTGCTAAATCCTGTCAGATGATTTATATGAGACTAGAAAAATGGTAAAATACTCAAAAAACGACCTACACATAAATGGTTCTAGTGTTACAATGAGTGGCTGGAAGAGAGCAAGGTAGGTGATAACATGTTGCATGTGGTTTGCTCACTAAGAAATAAACCCTGTCTGGCGGGTTGCACACTGCTTATTCTGGAAAATAGTCCCTGTCCTCATCAAGTTAATACTATAACCAACACTGCGTATCCAAAATCAATTACAGATCAATAAAAAAAGTATATAGATATTAGTATTCTTCATAATTCTACTGTGCAGTGTATTGAAATTATTGGATGTAACCAAAAATAGTAATAATTGATACCATACTCACTTCAATGAGAAACATACATATCATAAGTGAAAGTAAAAAATAGATGGTATAAGAAATTATGACTGGATAACTGTTTACTATAGTC
>BOPN01000468.1:47500-52500 GCA_017312705.2 Penaeus japonicus
CCCATGCTAATAGCTCTGCCATTTGTAGTACTTACCGTAGTCACTCCACAAAACCCGGGTCTCTCTCCTCATACCATGGGAGTAGCAGACACTGCATTGCCTGTACCAATTGTTAGATACTGTATTGCCACAAATGTAGGTGCAAGTGAGTGAGCTGTCCCTGGAAGTCAAGATGAGTCATATGCCCATCCAATGCCTTGTGCACCAGTAAATCATTGACAACTGCCATATCAAAACGGTAGAGCAGTACTTTTTTGTACCTCATCATGGACTTGCAAGAGATCAGGTAAGATTGAGCCGGCTGATTGCTCAAGTCCACCCCTTCATGCCAGAATTGTAGTCAGACACAACTCTGGGCTTGGTGCATTGCTGCCTACTTTGGTTTGTGACAGTGACTGTATTTTGATACACAGCATTATAGACAACAGATACAATTTACAGTATCTACCTGAGGACAGTGGCAGAACTTGCAAGATGGCATCATTCTGGAGGGTCATCCAGATCCTCACTCAAGGAGGACCTAAAATTCACGGCAAACCATATATTGACTTGTACCTTTGTGTGCACATATAAAATAGTGAAATGAAAGGTAAGTCTACTTCCCAGATGACAAGGGCAGCAGCTGTGGCAGAAGAGCGAGTCTTCACAGAGTAAAGAGTAAATAATTTATGGTTGGATTGTGATCCCTTATACACAAATTATCAACCAATGAGGTCATACCATTTTCCTGCATCCCTTTGGCAATACTGTAAGACATGTGATGTCATTTAACTCCCTCTTCCCATCTCTCATTAACCCATTAACGCCGGGTGATGTGTTTTTTCGCCATACATAACGCAGGGGCTCTGGCTTGACGACAGGCATCATGACGTTAGGGGATTTTGCATCTCTATGTTATTTTATTGTGCTATGAGTAATGAGTGAGTGATGATGACAATTGCAGTCATAATTATTACTGCCGTAATATAAAGCAAAATGGGTTTCACCTAATATCTAAAACCTAGATGGCACCATTTTCTTCTAGCACCAGCAGGAGAGAGAGCCTTAATTGGCAACTATCTATGGTCTCTAGCAAGCACAATCTTTATAGAGCAATGGCACATGGTAAGTTGCCGACCTCTTGTTTGAAAGTACCGCAGATGAAGGATGTGCAGGCAGAACGAGATGAGGAAGGTGACTCAAACCATGCCCAATGTTTACAATGTGCCCCTGTGCAGTAGGGATGCCTTTTCTCTTAACTACCTCTTCATGTTATCTTCATTGTGGATGGTTATATGTTTCATATTTGTTCATGACAGCAAATACGAAAAAATAAAGTTGCTTTTTGTCCTCCCTTTAAACAAGAATACTTCTATCATGCTGAGTATAAAGAAAAAAAATGAGTAGGTATGGACCCTGAACTACAATTTGAGTCAACTACAAAATTGACAGAGCATGTGATATGACAGATATGTCTCTAAATATAGTAAAACACACACACACACACACACACACACACACACACACACACACACACACACACACACACACACACACACACACACACACACACACACACACACACACACACACACACACACACACACACAAAAAAAAAAAAAAAAAAAAAAAAAAAAAAAAAAAAAAAAAAAAAAAAAAAAGGATGGCTCTACCTCTACAATGAGTGGGAAAAGTCAATTTATGTTGCTGAAGCTGCCTCACTCTGAAATAAAACCCATCCTGGGGCCTGGGTAAGCAAATCTGTCCCCCGTTGGCAACAGGTTAACACCACTCACCCCATCTCTCCTTCTTTCTCATTTGTCTCTCAAATATCATATTATATTATTCTCTCTCTCAAAACACGTTAAATATCCATGACACCAAAACCCTAATAAACTACACATGTACATTCTCCCATGACCCTTAGGCAATGCAGAAAGGCATGTAACATCATATACCTTCTCTTTCCCTCACTCTCTTTTTTTACTCAATTACTCTCTCAATTTCTTTCTCTGTCTCTCTTTTTCTCTCTCTCTCTCTCACTAACTCACTCACTCACTCACTCTCTCAGAGAATCATTTATTCTACAGATTTCTCGAGACACAAGGCTGCGCTGAAACTATCAAAGTTTTTTTTAATACACACAAAAGAGGTTTTGTATTTCTTTTTTTTTATATAGTCAAGAAAAATGTGTATATACAAATGCATCACATCCTAGGACATCATCCATCATATCAGATATATTCTGATGATGTGATATCATACCATCTATTGTGAATGGGTTAAGGGGCTATCACAGAGGACATATTTTCATGTACTTCTATAATCTATACACCTTCACATGACACTTCCTGGAGACAGTGCAAGCAGATATATTCCTGTCTGCAATGGGTTAAAAGAAGCAGCTCTTAAAGGAACTGTATGCATGTGCTACCTATTTCTCCTTTTATTTGCAAGGTGCTATCTCAAAACCTATGACTTGTAGGTCTGCCCAAAAATCACCACAAAACAAGGTTTAAACTAAGCTTATTAATCAACTTTTATTTGAGAGGATTCCAGGAATGCAATCCATATGATCTCCATAACATTTACATCTGATCTCTCAATAGGTCACATAACAGATTCTAAAATGTTAAACTTATTTGACTTATATATGCAAACATGCTCTTATTTTCACCTGCAAATAGATAATGCATCTCTTGGAGGCAAACACAAACCTGGGTAGTTTTTCCTGACCCTGTCTCCCCACACACCAATATGACCTGGTTGTGGTGGATGGCAGCCAGGAGCTGGTCCTTCATGTTCCATATGGGAAGCTTTCTGGCATCAGCTGTCAGATCGCTAAGGCTTGGTGGAGGAGGGATCTGTGGTGGGCCAGGAGTGAGGCGGCCCAAGGATCGCAAGACACTCAGGTCTCTTACTAGAAAAAATATGAGGAAGTTGAAAAGATATTGTTCACCAAATTTTAAATAGTACTTCAGCATATTTATATAAACACCTTGAAATAATAAATCATCCAACAAAAATTTTAGCCACACACTATTATCATGCAACCCAACTCCAGATTTTTATCAATCCTCACACTCTGGGTTCATGAGGCGATCACGTTCCGTCGCTGGTAAAAGGTCCTGCCTCTCCTTGTTGGTCACAGGGCACCGCTGCAGGAGCCCTAGGATTGTGGAGCGGGTTGAGTCAGCCAGAGCCACCACTGCCTCACTACTCATGATAGTGGATCCTTCCTTCTTGTAGACTGTCAAGTAACGTGATGACCCCTTCCTTTGGGGGAGGGGGGGGGATTACTTCAGGAACTTAATGAACTGTGACGGAATAAGCGATCCCAGAAAAATGACAGTTAAAACCGCTATTCAAAAATTTTCTTTTCAGAAACACAAAATAAATTTAAAAAAAACTGTGTATGTGTGTGTGTGTGTATGTGTGTGTGTGTGTGTGTGTGTGTGTGTGTGTGTGTGTGTGTGTGTGTGTGTGTGTGTGTGTGTGTGTGTGTGTGTGTGTGTGTGTGAGTGAGTGAGTGAGTGAGTGAGTGAGTGAGTGAGTGAGTGAGTGAGTGAGTGAGTGAGTGAGTGAGTGAGTGAGTGAGTGAGTGAGTGAGTGAGTGAGTGAGTGAGTGAGTGAGTGCGTGTGTGAGTGTGAGGGCAAGTGTGAGTGTGTGCGTATGTGTGCACACATGCATACTTAGGAATCTTACCCGCGACTTTTACTCTTCAACCCCATCTGTTGAGCCACAAAGTGGATATACTTCCTTTCTTCAGAAGTGAGAGACGATGGAAACTCCAGCTCTGAAAGCAATGAACTTTATAAAAATTACCTTTTTTTTTTGTGAGAGAGAGCATGAGAGAGAGAGAGAGAGAGAGAGAGAGAGAGAGAGAGAGAGAGAGAGAGCGAGAGAGAGAGCGAGAGAGCGAGCGAGAGAGCGAGCGAGAGAGCGAGCGAGAGAGCGAGCGAGAGAGTGAGAGAGAGTGAGAGAGAGAAGGAAAGAGAAGGAAAGAGAAGGAAAGAGAAGGAAAGAGAAGGAGAGTAAGAGAGAGCATATGTGTAATCATACAGTAATATTTTAAAACTGATATCTTTTTTTCCCTAGGACACCCAACTTTTTCCAGAAAATTATATATATGAATATATAAACACTCTTAACATACTTCTAGTTAACCATTTAGGCCTTGATAACGGCTCTTTAAATATACAACACAAAAATCTCACCCTTTTGATCATCATTTTGCATAAGCTTCTTCAGGGCAAGAGCTACTGTTATTTTCAGTTCTTCACTGACGTGAGCTTCATTGAAACGCCAGTTTGGACGTTTACGACCCATCTCAAATCTGCAAGACAAGCAAGCTATTGGGTGGAGCCACATTCATACTGCATTTTTCATTTTTTTGAAATTACAAGTTATTCATTCATTCAGTTGTGTGACTAGGAATCATACTAAATGCCAATTAGTACCATAGTGCTACTAAACCATATATGGACTCATATCTCATACCATAAGTATAAAAAATAATAGAAAACAACCATGACATCTTAAATGACATGTACATTTAAAGATGGCAGCCTGCAGAGAAGAGTTATAGAACAGATATTATGATCTAATGATTATTCCTAATGTCCTATTTACCAACATCATGGTTTGCAGTATATACTGAGTCTTCTTTCCAGGCTGTGGTATCAACTGGCAATAATGGCATATTTCATCCAGCTAAATCCCCTTTTCTTTCATATATACATATATACAATTACTTATATTTTTTTCATTCATATGTGCCAACAATTTTAGATCTGGCACTCTCTTGTGAGAAAGTATATGCATTTGTCACATGACAATGAAATAGTCATGCAATTCTGGTGTTCAAACCCAGTTCTTGAACTGTTGAAGACCAAAATTTCATGGGAAAACTTTAAAAAACAGACTCTAACTCTATTTATATGGACCTTTGAATAACACTAAGGAACTTGAAAGAGCTATGATTGGCTAGTCAATCTATGGGTAGCTCTCAGTTTCTCTT
>BOPN01000468.1:57500-62500 GCA_017312705.2 Penaeus japonicus
TCTTCTTTTACCTGCAAATCCTGCACTGCCATTATTTTAGAGTCAGAGGTCAACATATCTCTCTGAAGTTGGTGGTTGGTAGAGATGGCAGGGGCTTCTTCAAAGCTTCCTTTCCTTTTTGTGCCAAGAGAGATGGGTGCCATCTAAGTTTGTGAATATTATGGTAATTAGAGTAATTATAATTATAATTTCTATCATCAGTCACTAAACAGAATTACATTCAATGTAATAAAGAAACACAGTGAGTGCCACACTCTTCTCTAACCTCAAATATACCATTATGACTATTGTCCTGTATTTCATGATGCCCATCATCAGGACCAAACCTTGACTGCCATGTATGCCATAACATCTGTCTTTATGGACAGTTATCATGACCAAAAATATTACAATTTTGATTATGAAATTGGCAGTACAATTTTTTTCAGGTCACAATATCCTTCTCTTTCAAAACCATTACATTTACATTTGACCTTGCAGGTGTTAGTAGACAGCAGACTTTATGACCCATGGTGAAGTTTGCTGAGGCAGAAAAACGAGGTCGAGGAGGGGAGGGGGGAGACCGCAGGTACCCCCCAGTGGTGTTACTAGAGAGACCGAAGATGAGCCGCGCAATGTGGGAGTCGTTGAAAGCTCACATCATCAGGGACCGCAAGAGAAAGAAAGAAGGTTTGTGGATAGGTTGTGGCGGATATTTGTGATCTCAATCACTAATCTGTCTTCAACGTTATCTGAGAATTCAATTACTGCATATTTTGCTTTTACTTTTGTAGTTTTCATTATTTATTGGTGTCTTGCTATTCATTTATTATCTGTATTGATTCTTTTATCATTTTCTTTCTTATCTTGTATGGTTGTTTATGATCATCAGTTAAATGAAAAGCACATTGCTCTAAATGATGAGAATGTAATCTGAAAAATCCTGACATACTATAAAGATGGCATTCCCCTAGCCAAATCTGAAACCAGACTCAAGTTAGGGATTATCACCTTTATAACCAGACCAAGGTTTACCATTTGGGGACCTAGACCTTAAACGTAGAGTGTTCTTTACCCAAATCCTACAATTCTTAATGAGATCCTATTGTCTATGATTGTTTTAGAAGTTTGTTATTTATCATTATGCAAATATAACATCATTAAAAATGCTTTAAAGCCAGCCCAGATGCAGTAAGCCCAGGGAAGTGTTATTTTAGTGCAAACCAAAATCAGGAGGCAAGGCAGCTGGAGGTAGATCTGGAACCAGGTCTAAGTAGTGGAACCATAGCTTACTCACACAGGTACAGACACAGCCACATGCACACACAACCATATGTGAACAAGTCCTTTTCATCCCTCAGAACAAGAAGCAGATGCAGAAGAAGAGAGACTCCGCAAAGAACGTGAGAACAGAAAAAAACAGCATGCCATGACACTAGAAGAGACCAGAGACACAATTGTGAAGATGGAACAAGGTCTGACTGACTTGAAAAACCAAAAGCACCAGTTGTTCCAGGATCTAAAAGTTGTCTTGAATGAGGATGCAACCAGAAAGCGAGCTCAGCAACAACAAAACTACTTAAAGGAGAGGTAGGTTTGCATTCATTCACTCCCGTTAACTCATTCATACCTGGTGACGTTCTATCACGTCATCATTATATTTTGAGCCTTACAGGTAACATCCTACGACTTCGTGATCTCTCCCTCAAAACGTATGTTTTATATTGTTATTTATGCATATGAGTTCCATTTATATAGACATTTTTTTCACTTGTGAAAATAATGTAAACAAATACAAAAACATCCGAATATCATGGCATCGCACTAGGAGTGATCTAGCACTTTGTCACTGAGCAGACTTGTTATCTGGCCTGCAGGAGCGCTATTGAACAAATATGTCTATGACTATAAAATATTCTAAACATTTAAGTACTTTTGTATTATCCAAAGTAAGTGGATTCTAGGAATAATGCAAAGAACCATTAGAGGCAAATATGTTCATGACCTACAGAAAAAATATATTATTTAACCCATACACACCATATGATGTGATATAACGTTATCACAATATATACAACATGACAGAAGACTTCCTATTATGTTGCAAAGTTTCACTGTATATACTCATTGTACTTAGTTTTGTTTGTATATACACATTGTTTTGTAGTTGCATTTGTATATACACATTTTTCTTGAATTTTTCAAAAAGAAGATATCACTTTGTTTGGCCATCACTTTTCTATGTATATATGTATATACTCATTGTATGTATTTATATATATATATATATATATATATATATATATATATATATATATATATGTATATATATTTATGTATATATATTTATGTATATATATATATATATATATATATATATATATATATATATATATATATATATTTATACTATATGTAAGTATGTCTATATTTATGCTTATATATGTAAGTAAATATGGACTGTATAATCTCAAATTCTTGTATATTATTTGATGTCAAAACTGGAAAAATATTCACTTTTTCCCTTTTCTTTCCATATTTAGTGAGATGATGGTACCCCCATACCATGGAATTCCAATGACCGGCCATCCTCAGATGCTGTTCCAGTCAAATCTTGTGCCTGGACGAAGCACATTGCCACTCCACGCCTACAAAGTACCACAGGCACAACCCCAGCCTCTCATTCCAGCTGTAAGTCAAGGCATACAAATGCTTAGTATATGAGAGTTCAGTATTCTTTAAATCCCCAAATAGTCTAGAGTACATGTAGAATTGTAGGCAGCCAGAGAATCTGTAAAAGTTAAAAATTGACTTCAGTTTAGATAGCTTTATTTAAAGTAAGTATATAGGCTATAACATAAGATAGATTAAGGCATTTCTTTAATTTTTCAAATATTTAGGATTAAAAGAAGAAGTATCTGTAAACCTTTTCTGTAAAAATCAGCCAAAGGTAAGTTGGACTTGGAAGAATTTGAATGTAAATTGTATATTTGTTGCAAGGGAAATAACCACAGTCATATAGGACACAGTGAAATGAGACCCAATTGCAAAGAGGAATGAAATACTAAATCTGCAATGTTTAGTCAACATTATTATGCCTGTGTTTCTCTTGTATGTTCAATATTCTTTTGGATATTTAATATTTTAACATTAAATGCTACTAATCTTGGGGAGACTGAGTGTACTGATGCTGAGTTGATAGCTAATAAGTAGTGGATCTTGCCATATTACCTCTTAATTTTCTTGCCAATTACAGTCATCTTGTATCCCAGTAGTCATTATTAATCATTATGCCTATTAATCCTTTTGAGACGGCCACATCTTAAGATGTTCATCTTGGACTGGGCATCTTAAGATGCTGTATTTTGTATAATTTTTTAGATTTATGGTATAATATATGAATATATGTGATATATTAGTAAAGTGATACTAATTAGTATTTGGCATGGTATTTAGCTTGTATTTTGAACAAATAGAATGCAGTGCAAGAGGGATCCAACCCTGTGAAAAATGCTAATTGTAAAATGTTTGAGAGCATGACTGAGCATAAATCTTTTGTAGCTCTGTCATCATCTCTCTTCCTCTTCTAAGCTTTTGTGGAAGTAATCCTATTTCATCATTACATTTATCCTTTCTTCATGGGTTCTATCACTGCACTAATGTACCAACTTGCTCTTCCTACACTCTAGTAAGCTGTCATTTACATAGGCTTATAAGGTAGACAGGTAGCAGGTGTCTTTAGTTTTCATTTCTGACACTTTTACTACATATAGGGCTGCCAACCACTTAGCTCTACCCTAATCCTGGGAATCAGCACATGTTCAAATGTAGTTAGTTATTTTTTATATTTGTTCTACGCCATTGCAAATTATTTTAGCAATTAAACATTTAAAAAAAAATGAATTTAGTATGTAATATTTTTACATATTTCCAATACCAGTATGATAAGAGATATGTTTGGAAATAAACAAAACAGATAATTCATCAAGTAATTTGGTGATTTTCTTCTTTTCGATGGTGTCAAGGGTTTGAGAGGTTTAGTTTTTTTTTAAATATCATTTTAATAGAATCTGTACATGTAAATTCTGATATGAGTTCATTACTTGATATTTTATTTTATATGCATTATAAATATAAATTTGTGATATTTCAAAGCAATTAGTTTATTCTTTTGAACAGATTTGGACACAATCATCTGCTTCTCATTTATCATTACTTGTTCATAATACATCCTTAAGATCTTTAATATGTAGAAGGGTAAGTGATCAAGGATCATTCCCTATATTACCAAATTATTGTTTTTGCATGTGATTGCCTTTAGTTTCCTTCGGTAAAGGATTATATATGTGAGCCCATTGTTATTAATTTCTTCCCCATGATGAAAGGGAATCGTGGGCACCAACTATAAGTTAACACAAATTGTTCCCAAGGGATGGGCAAAACCCATGTCAAATGATTATTTTCTGTATATGGTAGGGGGGGAATTTTTCAAAGAACATAAAAATGGTCAAATCATATCAAAACTCACTGGAGAAAATTAAGGTTTCAAAAACAGTATTGACTGATACTCAACATTTACTGCTTGTTTTATAGCTACAAGCCTCTTCATACCCTTCATATAACTTTTAAATCAGGACTTTCTAACAAGGAAAGTTGCACATCACAATGCTTAACCCATTGCGGACGGGTGTCATGACATACATGATGTAGGAGCTTTGGCCTGACAACGGGTGTCATGACATACATGACGTTCAGGGATTTTGGATCACTGTGCTATTTTATTTTGCTATGAAAAAGGAATGAGTGATGATGGCTACTACAGTCATAATTACTATAATTACTGTAATATCGTGCTAGCTTAACGTCCAAAACCTAGATGGCACCACTTTTTCCTAGCACCAGCAGGAGAGAGAGCCTTGAATGGCACCCATCCACTGTCTCTAGCAAGCACTGTCTCTATAGAGCGATGGCACACACTAAGTTGATGAACTCTTGCTCTGAAGTACCACCGATGAAGGATG
>BOPN01000468.1:82500-85000 GCA_017312705.2 Penaeus japonicus
TGATACATAAAGTTAGACCATTGTTTTCATATCAGTATCACGATTATTGTTACTACTATTTTCATTAAGTATATCTTTGTCATTTAATGATGTTGATATTACTGATTACATACATATGGAATATACTATCCCTTATGAAGACAAAAAAAAATCAAATAATTTTCACTCTTTATGACGAAAAAACAACAACAATGTTTGCAGGATAAAGAAAATATTCATAGGATATCACTTTTTATTCCCGCTTCGACTTCTGGCTTCCTAGCCCGAACTCCTATTTCTTTACTCACGTTCCTGTACTATCATCATTAGGAAGAGCAGCACTTAAATTCTCCTGACGCATCTCTGCAGTAGAACCTGCACACACCTCCTCCCTCTGACCCTGTTCCTGAAGCCGAGCCGGTACCCAGGGGGAACTTACTTCCTGATCCACTCGGGTTTTGACCCCCTGGTACCAAACTGCTAGGGAACTGGTTATTGGGAAACTGGTTGTTAGGGAACTGGTTGTTGGGAAATTGGTTGTTGGGAAACTGGTTGTTGGGAAATTGGTTGTTGGGAAACTGGTTGTTAGGGAACTGGTTGTTGGGAAACTGGTTGTTGGGAAACTGGTTGTTCGGGAATTGGTTGTTGGGGAACTGGTTAGGGAACTGGTTGTTGGGAAACTGGTTGTTCGGGAACTGGCTGTTAGGGATCTGGTTGTTTGGAAATTGACTGTTAGGGAACTGGTTGTTTGGGAACTGGCTGTTAGGAATTTGTCCACCAGGGAATGGAGTGTTAGGAATTTGTCCACCAGGGAACTGATTTGATGGAAACTGACCATTAGGGAACTGATTTGGTGAGAAATGATTGCTGGGGATTTGGCCAAAAGGAAACTGACTTGGAGGAAAAGCACTGCCAGGGAAAGGCCTGCTGGGGAAGGAACCAGCAGAAGGCCGAAGGGGAACTTGGCTATTTGGGAACTGACCACTCGGGAATTCACTGGGTGGAAACTGATTAAGTGGAAACTGGTTGACAGGAAATGAGCCACCTGGGAAGAAATTGGGAAGTACCTGTCCGCCAGCTGGGAATTGTCCACCCGTGAACGCGTTACTTGGTAGAGCTGGAAGTCGGTCGCCTTGGAATTGGTTGACTGGATGAGACGGGAATTGTTCAACTGGGAACGAGCCAGACGGAAACTGGCCACCCAGAGACTGACTTCCTGCAAACTGATCAGGGAACTGCCCGAGGAACTGATTCCCGGGAGACAGACCAAGGATTTCCGGCTCTCCGTCGAGCTGGCCATGGCCAATTACCTCTGCACTGGCTCCTTCGATAAGGGAACTATCCCCCAACACCTCAGGGAGCTGGACGGTCTCCTTGTCTACAACCAATTGCTCTGAGATCTGAGAATCCTCTCCAGTTGACGATGCTTCTGTCTCCAGGGGCGCCGAGGGCGTGTGTGCAGTGTTCTCGCCATGTTCCCCCCCTGGATGACCGTCGCCGGCAGCAGTCTCGTGCTCAAGGGCGTCTCCATCTCCCCCACTTAGCGGTACCGAGGTTGTGGGCGTATCAGTGCTCGCTTCAGGAGTTAACGTGGTCGTCGGCGCCTGTGACGTCGTCGACGCACTAATACTCGGTGCCTGCGTTACTTCAGCGACATCCTGAGGCAAGGCTGTTGTCGTCGTCGCGTTGACCAGTAGCAGAGTCCCGTTTGCCGCGGCGGCGACCAGTAAGCCCCCGACTGAGCTGATCGCAGGAGGGGCGCTTGAGGTACTCGGTGCCGTCTCGTTGTTACCAACAGCTTGTTGAAACAAGTTATGGAGCTCCTGCAAAAATCGTCAATTTTTGTTAGTCAAAGCACAAATAGACAAAGGAACGGAAAATACACATATAATTATTTACATTCTATAGTCATTGTTCGGACATTGTAGATAAAATCCAATCCTTTGGATTTTACTTTCATATAAATATTTTAATTTTAAAGTCATGAATTAACTCAAATTCAAATGATTGTAACCCTACTTATCACAATTTTTCGACTTTATAAAGATGACGAATCTACTAACCTCCAAATTCTGGCCGAACGAAGAAGGGCAGAAAACCAACGACATTGCTAACAATAGCACAAAACCGCTCGACCTAGGATGCGGCGCCATCCTCGCTAAACCTGGTAATGAAGGATGATAATTGCAAGGGTAATTAATAAATTGATGATGATATCAAAACGACAATGAAAAACATATATAACGATAAGGATTATGAATAATGACTAGTAATAACAACAGTATTGATAACCTGAAGACAGTCGAAGTGCACCGACCGCTGCCAGTGCTAGTCTTCAGCCCCCAAACCTCACGAGCATGATTATCATTATCACTATTCTTATTCTTATTGCCATCATTATCATTACCATCAATATTATTATCAATATCAGTATGAATATCTCATTGTTATTATCCTTATCATAATAATAGTGAGGATTACTACCATTTACTATTAATATCACTATTATTACTATCATTAT
>BOPN01000468.1:107500-125000 GCA_017312705.2 Penaeus japonicus
CGGTTCTTGGGCCCCAGCGTTCTTAATACACACAAAAGAAACATATAAGCGTGATTACATATATGAAATGACATTATCATAGCATATCGCGGGCTCACCTCAGTGCATACAAGCCCGGCGTAGCATCTGCTCCGCAAATATGGCTTATCATTATCATATCATATAGTTTAGCATTTTACCAGCTATACATATGATTGTCTTCCTCTTTTTGAAACCCCACCGGCTTTCAGAGATAGAACTCAAGAATCAGGTTTTCTCTCAAATATCTGCTATATTATGCTGCCAACGCAGTAAAGTCAGAGAATAAAATAATAAACATAAGACTATAGCAAAAAGAGAGCCTTATTGTAAGAGTGTGTGAGTCACGGTCGTTTTGATGACAGCAAGTTGGTCCAACTGGGAAATAAAACTGATTAATATCTTGTAATGCAACTGCTCAAGCCATGCATGGGTTCCGTGACTGCATTTATCCTTTAGCGTGGAAGCTATGTGTGATCAGTAATTATACTACGGCCATAATCACGTTAGGATATTTATCGTTTGCGTGGCCGAAGGATTTATTCACGGCGAGGGACGCGAGATAAGGATTTGACTCATTTATGAATTAATACATAAAGTGATAAATAAGTAATCAAGCTATCGATACTATTACTACAGCAATCAGACATATTCCTGCATACAATGAATGCGTAATAAAACAGATGAAAATATTATTATTCACGTTTAGTTTGTTCATAACAAACATGTTAGATTGATTATTTGCGAGGTGCCTCCGGTTTTATTTGAAGAAAAAAATCAGAGAAAGGGAGTGGGAGTTTTGGGCATCCTATACACTCAGAATGTAAATGAATTCATTGTAACTCGTGATTCTGGAGAATCTGTTGAGGTCCATTTAATAAAAATCTTTGCTGTAGGCAATCAAAACAGCTAGTAAACTTTATACGTAACCTCATGAAACAAATTAATATACTCTGACAATACTTTGTTTTAAGATATCTAAATACATGGAATATGGGTTATTAAAACCAAAGAAAGTATAAGACAATGCCATCCAGATTTATAACTGCGTGGAAGTATGTGATTTTCGATATAACAACAGTCATGTGAATGTTAAATCTGTAGCTTGAAGGCTATTGAGCTGAAAGATTGTATAAATGAGTTTATAGTAATTTCCAAGTAAGTGTCATTCATATTGCATATCATCCAAAGTCATATTGCTGGGGCGTTTCCACTTATGACACGTATCTCTTTCGCCTTCCTGAATCATGAAAATATGAATCGTGATAATATCAGATAAGCAGAAGAAAGGAAAGAAAATAAGCTCTGGATATGCACCACAAGCATGCGTGCATGCAATATCGAACCGAAAAAGGACACGCCGGCACCTCTTTAGTGGTTGAGTTGCCGATGCTTGAGTTTACGACGCAAGAAGCTGCCTGGCAGATGCCGCAACACGTGACACAAGTGAGGAATTATTAATTGCCTTTTATGAGCCCTTGTCAATTTTTTAATGTGCTTAAGAGATTGTGTTACCCATTATGTGTTTTTGAAGGAGTGTTACTGGTATTTCAGATTAACCGTAAATTATTTTCGATTTTTGAAGACGTCTGCCATTATCGATTGTCAACATTTATTTCAGATTTTAGTTGTTGTTTTATAATTTCATCTAACATCATGTTTTAGACTTGTTTTAAGAAAAAACAGCGCTTCCTTTATTTATCAAGATATCTCTTAATTTATAATGTAATTTATTTGAATGTGTTATTTTTAAGACAAATCTATGAGAATTGTGATATATTTTCAGCAAGTTGCAGGATTTTGATTAACAGTTATATATACACATTTAACATGATTAATCATTGGCTCGAGATCTTTTGTTAAATGTGTATAAGACACCCACAGTGCTGGTATTGCAGCGGCCTCCTCGCCTTTTGGTGCTCCGGCTAAGGTCACCAGCCTTCCACCCAGGTCTTCTCGTTAGGCAGAGGCACAGGCTTTGGGGCAGAGCTAGCTGCTTATGTTACTGGGATTGGTTGGTAGGACTGGTTCATTGGCAGTAAATTCCCAGGTCCTCACGCTTTACCTCACCAGATTATTTGACATAAGCTTTGATGGCACCTGCCCGAGATTTGGAGGCTCTTCAGCTAGCAATTGCAGGTCACAGCAGGTCGTGGGTGCAATGGAGTGAAACAGACCATATGAATGTAAAGGAGAAATTCTGTTAGGAAAGTCAGTGTGGGTGTCTTGTCAACATTTACCTCTTTGCAATCAGATTTACGAAGAAAAATGAATCTAAATTAAGCTATTTGAGAGAAAGGATAAAGGAAGTGGCATAAATTTCATGTCACATATTACCAATTTCACAGATATCATTTATGACTTAAGAATGATATTGGAAATTTATTATTGAACAAATGATAGACACTAATGTATACTTGTGCAGTTACATAATCTAGCCATTCTCATAGTTAGATTTCTTCTTGTTCTATTTAAGAGAAGATATACATGTGTAGGAGTTTTAATACAGCAGATGCCTTATATTGGAGTCTCCCCAGACAACAGCAAAGTCTTTATGTTACATTTGTTGGATTAAGATTTATCCTGATTTTACCCTGATTACCACAATTGCAATCTCAGTACAAGAGGTATATATATATATATCTATATATATATATTTGTTTTTTTTTATTACATAAAAGCCATCTGAAATTTATGAGATGGCTCACTTATGCATCAAACTTATCATAGGAGAAGCAGTAATACCACTATCACATATAAACCTATTTCTCATCTCTCATTTAAAGAACATACAGATTTTTTTCTAATCCCCTAATTTTCACTCCTCAGGATGGGCATCTTTGGTAACTCAATACAGGCTCGGGTCGCAGGACAGGGTCTGAAGTACCTGTGGAATAAGTCAAAACCATTTACCATCACTATTGTGGTTGTGGTCGGGGCCGTAAATGTTGCTTATTACGTCAAGCGGTACCAGAGGAGGTATGTAATGTAATCTGGGAATGGAGAATGAGTGTTCACTGTTAATCATTCCATTGTTTTGAGAATTTTCATGTGAGTTTCTAATATTGTTTTGTTTTGTCTCTAAAGGACAGCTAGAGATTCATGTGCATAAAGAAAACAAAATGCGTTCTCCTTTAAGTCAACATTGCGAAGAGATTATATCCTTTCTTGACATTTGGATATAGTAGATACATAGAGAAAAATAAATTAAAAATAAAACATCTCAGGAAGAAGTGGAACAGCGTTGGGGAGGACGTTGTGGTCCTGCACATGTTCCCTCGAGGACGCTTCTGCCCCAACCTCTCGCCTTTTGTCCTGAAGTTGGAGACTTACCTGAGAATGGCCGAAATTCCATACCAGGTGAGATTCATTCTAGGGGAGGATCAGGATGCATGGCATGACAAGTGACCAGAAATGAAATGTAGATTACCCTGTTAGATGGTATATATATGTATGTATGTATGTGTGTGTTTATATATATATATATATATATATATATATATATATATATATATATATATATATATATATATATATATATATATATGTGTGTGTGTGTGTGTGTGTGTGTGTGTGTACATATGCATATACATATGGGTGTGATAGTATGCGTCATATATGGTACATCCTTCTTGATCATAAAAATGTTGTCGAAACCGACAGTCATGGCCATCTGTCCGTTAAGAACTGAGAGTCATGCTGACTCTCCGTTTGTCTACTTCTGCGAGCAAAGTCTAGCAAAGCATTGCGGTTGAGTTAATTGGAAGTCTTCAGTCTGCTTATCCTTTATTTAGCAAACCTTAATACTTGGTGATCACTACAGAAACAATGAACCAAGAATACTTTGAGAAAGATCTTAGCCAAAGCGAATTAATAAATATCTAAAAATACGGCGAAGGAAAGCAAGACAACACACACCGATCACTCACTGTGTATATATGGTCGCAGTGATCACGGAGTTTTTAGATGATAGGGTTCAGTTTAGGGAGATTTGCGGAGAGGAAGCTTCGCCAAAGAATAACAGGCTCAGACGAGTCGGTTCTAAAGTATGCTTACTGATGCTATACAATACAGAGAGCAAGTGGAGAATCATGGATTCTCGAAAGAAGATGAACAGGAGAAGAACTAAGATGGCAGCTAGCTACCTAAAATGAAGAATTAGAGGGAGAAACTAAAAGGTGGGGGGCGTACACAACAACAAATACAGATATAAAGTGGAGAATCATGGATTCTCGAAAGAAGATGAGCAGGAGAAGAACTAAGAGGGCAGCTAGCTACCTAAAATGAAGAATTAGAGGGAGAAACTAAAAGGTGGGGGGCGTAACCCCTTGCTGGTAATACTGATGCTATTCTCTGCGTACTCCTTTGCAAGTGCAGACGGAGCTGGCAGACAGTTAGCACTCGCCGAAGGATCGGAGGGTCAGGGATAAATATTAATAAGTAAAGGAGAAGAAATGAAAATCATGAGACTTTTGACTTATTTCCTATAAATATCATCATTGTTACAGGAACTGCCTATTGCAACAATGAATCAGTCACTGGTGATGTGCGAGTGATTCCTTTAGAAGTTGTACCCATGTCCAACCCTTCTGCCTTCCTCCTATTAAAAAAAATAGTACCTCGCACTGCCTACTATTGATTTGATTTTAGTTAGACATATGAGGGAACTGTGGTAGCAACGTGACTGAAAAAGGGTATCTGCAACTTGTCGAGTGTCCCTCTATTGTTATTCCTCCATATTCAGATATTTCTTCAGCTAGAACAAATAGAAAAAGAAGCGGTATAACATTTCAGAAACAGTATAAATAATTATGTCCCGAAAAATACAAAATAAATTTGAAACTTATTTTAGACGACCTTTAAATTTCGAATTTGCTTATTTTAGTACATGAGTCATCATGAAATGAACAAACATGCGTGATGAAATATTAGACAAAATGACCATTTATTTTTAATAACACTATCATTAACAGAAAACATTCTATATCTAACATAGGTGCTTAAATAACAAACATTAATTTACAAATAAGAGCTGAAGATTTTGCATAGCTGTCACTGGTGAGGAGCCTCTAATTCAGTCGGTTCTTGAGCCCCAGCGTTCTTAATACACACAAAAGAAACCTATAAGCGTGATTATATATATGAAATGACATTATCATAGCATATCGCGGGCTCACCTCCGTGCATATAAGCCCGGCGTAGCATCTGCTCCGCAAATATGGCTTATCATTATCATATCATAGTTTGTACATTTTACTGTGTCATACATAATACTGTCTTCCTTTTAGAAACCTCGTTCCGCTTCTGTGATACAAGAAACCAAGAACGGGGCCTTTCCTCAAAATGTCTCAACATGTTATGCTGTCATCTGCATAAAGTCAAACAAAATAGACAAACATTTAAGACGAAAAAAAGAGAGCCGCGAGCGTGCGAGAGTCACGGTCGTTTTGATGACAGCAAGTTGGTCCAACCGGGAAATAAAACTGATTACATTTTGTAATGCAACTGCTCAAGCCATGCATGGGTTCCGTGACTGCATTTATCCTTTAGCGTGGAAGCTATGTGTGATCAGTAATTATACTACGGCCATAATCACGTTAGGATATTTATCGTTTGCGTGGCCGAAGGATTTATTCACGGCGAGGGACGCGAGATAAGGATTTGACTCATTTATGAATTAATACATAAAGTGATAAATAAGTAATCAAGCTATCGATACTATTACTACAGCAATCAGACATATTCCTGCATACAATGAATGCGTAATGAAACAGATGAAAATATTATCATTCACGTTTAGTTTGTTCATAACAAACATGTTAGATTGATTATTTGCGAGGTGCCTCCGGTTTTATTTGAAGAAAAAAATCAGAGAAAGGGAGTGGGAGTTTTGGGCATCCTATACACTCAGAATGTAAATGAATATATATATATATATATATATATATATATATATATATATATATATAATATATATATATATGATATATATATATATATATATATATATATATATATATATATATATATATGATATATATATGATTGATATATATATATATGATATATATATATGATTGATATATATATATATGATGATATATATATGATTGATATATATATATATATGATATATATATGATTGATATATATATATATATGATATATATATGATTGATATATATATATATATATATATATATATATATATATATATATATATATATATATATATATATATATATATATATATATATATATATATATATATAGTTATATACATTATATTTATAATGTATGTATACATATATAGATGTTTATTATAAGATACATATATTTGATATTGAGAAATGTAGAGTTGAATGAATATTTTATGTGAACTAATCATTTGCTAAGTTAGAGAAGCTACAGGTAATTTATTAAAAGTATTTGTAGTTGCTTGTTATTGCTTTGTATTGCAAGATAACATGGAATAGGAAATTGGACAATTTCTTGAAAATAATTCATTTATAATCATAACCTGCATATAGAAGTAAATGGACGTTTCAATCACTTTTATAGGTTTGTGGCTCTGAAGTCTCTTCCTATTGCAATGCAGTTGTCTTTTTCTTCATTTAGAGCATGGAATGCAAGTGCCTAAGTGTGTCAGTGATTAGCCTGCTAAGTATCTGGCTGTCTTTTCAGTGACAGAGCAGCTCAAGGACAGTTAGTGAAAACCATGCATCTCGGACAGAAATATCAGCTGTGAGTGTGAAGCAGCACCATCAGGGTAGGTTGACTATTCACCCTGTGTATGGGCATGTGAGCATGTTTTGGATCAGCCAAGGAGTGTTTCTAAATCGTCTCCTAAGAAACACTGCAATCTTTCCAAACACATGCAATTGGAATTGCAAATCTCTGGCAGTGTATTATCCTTAATCCTAAAATTTATGACATGAAGGCATACTTATAGTAAGGAGATGTGGGGGGGGGGGCACTTAGACTTTTTTTTATCTTAACCCATTGCGGACGAGCCTATGCAACTGATGCAGGGCTGTCTTTCAGTATGTTGGGTGGAACGAGGAAGTTCTGCCCAATTCCTGATCATTCATACATTGGAGTACAGTAATTCCTGTAGTTTAGACTTTATTTTCCATAAAGGAGGAATATATGCTGTAATCTCATTGTAACAATGGTGTAACAAATTTCTGGAAGAAGTACAAAACATAATATTTACAACTACACACATACCTCCTCCTTCTCACTTGTCATGCCACTTGGCAAAACACCCAAACTGACAATGGCACCTTACATGCCTCTCATTTGGTCAAAAACTCTTTTAGCATCAACCTGTTTCCCTTGTCCACAATGGGTTAAAAGTGATTATATACTACAAAGAATGTAGTAATTATGTGGGCAATAATTATTCTTTTTCAAATAGTTCTCTTACAGACAACTGAAGTTTCATGATTTTACACTCGCAGATATTGGGCATAAGAAAAAGTCTTTCCAGGATTTGAAGGATCTATGCAAGACAGTGAATCACTTTTGTCAAAGGGAAGAATGTATAAGAATAAGATGGGATTATTTGATTTGCTTTTTTAACCCAATGCCGCCGGCCGCCGGCCACAGACGGCGATTATATAATATGATAGCACGGGTGCCGTCATACGCCGTCAATGATATAATTGATTTAGGCCTAAGCGTTCGAGAGCCCCGGCATTGACGCCATAAAAGACGAAACGGCCCGGCGGGAATGGGTTAATAGGGAAGTTATTTTCAACACAATTACTTGAGGCAAAAATAGGTTTGCTTTAGTGTTCTGCTACTGTTTAATATTAACCATAACTGCTGGAGTGATGAAGCATACTCCATTGTCAGTTACAAAGAAAATATGAGAAAGCATCTAAACGACAATAAGAAAGTATGATGAAGGTAAGGCTTTAAATTTTTATGATTATGATGTTGTCTCTTGCCTTTTATTGTGCAGATATGTTGAAGTAATTCTATATCCATGGAAGCTAGGTCATGTGTTCACACAAGTCGGTATATGGAGCACAAGTAATTTATTTCTTGTGGAAAATGTGACTGGTAAGAATATGCATAAGGTACTGCATGCCTTGCTGCTGTGTAAGTCTAGTATAAATATACACTCCAAGTTCTTAACTAACCTAACATTTCTTTGGTAGACTTCTTAGGCACAGATATTTCTAGTAATTAGGAGTCATTGCTCCTATTTCAAGCTTTTAGGGCCATTAATTTCAAGCTGGCAATTTTTAATAATTATTTCTAATAAAGACAGTCCATAAGCTTCTAGGAAGTTTAATGTATATTTTTTTATTGTTGACATTAATTTCTAGACCTAGAGTTTTCTAGCTGGGCTTGTTGGCCTACTAATTGATTCCTAGGTGATTAAGTATTTTTGGAGTCACTTTTGTGTAAAAAAATAATATTAATAAAGCAAATCATATTGCCATATTTCTAATACTTTTTTTTTCTAGTGAATTAAAATTTATGAAATGAATATATGCATCTATTATATCATCAAACAGGTTGAGATGCTCCCTTTTGACTTCCAGGTTGACTTTGAGGAACCTCTGGGACCAAAGGGTAAGAGTCCGTGGATCTCCCTGAACGGGGAAGAGGTTGGAGACTCGCAGCTGATCACGGAGATGCTTGGCCCAAAATATGGCAAGGACTTCAGCTCCCACCTGACTGCTGAACAGCTGGCCATTGGGCGGGCTATGAGAATCATGATTGAGGATCACTTCCTCTGGTGAGGATTGCCACTAGGACTTTGTTTTTAGCTATTATTATCATCTTCATCATTATCATTGTCTTTTTTGTTATTATTATTATTATTAAGCATCATGTGATTCATGTTATTACTATTTTTATTATATTATTATTATTATCTTATATGTAAATATATATGTATTTTTTGTTTAGTATTATTTTTGTCATTATCATAATTTTGCACGCGCGTTTAATCTTTGTGATTCTGATTATCCTATTTTTTGTATTGTGTATGAATTTTTCCTCATATTCACAAAAATGGACACTAAAAATAGGATTGCAATATGAACATAGATCCTGAAAATAAGGTATTTTGTAGAGTTATACATAAGTTATAACCACAGCATAATATTCTGTAGAAGACTAATCTTTCTGTTATTTGTTGCAGCACCAGAATGTGTAGAATAGCATGATTTGAAAGTGGTCAAATTGGGTTGCTCTTAATTCCATTCCTTGCTGTACCTAAGAATAAAAGGAAGAGGATTAGCAGCATGGGTAGATTTGAAAAAAAGAAAGAAAGAAAAAAAAAAAATTATATATATATATATATATATATATATATATATATATATATATATATATATTATATATATATATATATATATATATATATATATATATATATATATATATATATATATATATGTATATGATATATAATATATATAATAATAATAATAATAATAATAATATTAATAATAATAATAATAATAATAATATAATAATAATAATATAATAATAATAATAATAATAATAATAATAATAATAATAATAATAATAATATCATATATGTAATGGTAATATGAATTAATATATATAATAATAATAATAATATAATAATAATAATAATAATAATAATAATAATAATAATAACAATAATAATAATATTATTATAATGATTAATAATATATATATATATAATTAATAATATAATATATATTAATAATATATATATATTAATAATAATAATAATAATAATAATAATAATAATAATAATAATAATATATATATATATAATAATAATAATATAATAATAATATATAATGTATAATAATTAATAATAATAATAATAATAATAATAATAATAATAATAATAATAATAATAATAATAATAATAATAATAATAATAATAATATAATATAATAATAATATAATATATATATATTATAATATATATATAATATAATATATATATAATAATAATAATATATATATAATAATAATAATAATAATAATATATATATAATATATATAATGATAATATATATATATAATATATATAAATATATATATATATATATATATATATATTAATATATATATATATATATATATATATATATAATAATATAATAATAATAATATGTATATAGTATATATATATATATAATAATAAATAATAATAATAATAATAATAATAATAAACGTAATAATAATAATAATAATAATAATAATAATAATAATAATAATAATAATAATAATAATAATAATAATAATAATATAATATAATATATATATATATATATATATATATATATATATATATATATATATATATATATATATATATATATATATATATATAAATAATATATATATATATATATATATATATTATATATATATATATATATATATATATATATATATATATATATATATAATATATATATATATATATATATATATATATATATAATATATATATATATATATATATATATATATATATATATATATATATTATATATATATATATATATATATATATATATATATATATATATATATATATATATAATATATATATATATATATATATATATATTATATATATATATATATATATATATATATATATATATATATATATATATATATATATATATATATATATATATATATATATATTTTAACCCTATGACGATGGTGCGTCACCCTTGTGACACAGCAAAATTCCCGATGCCGGGGCGTCATGCCAGTGTGACGTTTCCAATGCAGTATTGCAATGGCCCGGCGTAGGGGTTTTCGCATAGCGTGTGCCCCGTCGGGAAAGGGTTAAGGGGGCCATAAACATTTTCAAGATGGACAAGGCATCTTATTTTATTTACATTTGATATGAGGAACATCAATTCATTTTGAAAAATGCCAAGTTAGCACATTAGCAGCAGATGGCATGATTTGCTGCAAAGGCAGAGTCAGTCATAGACGCGGAGGGCATCGTGCCAGACATGTAAAACAGCCATCCTACTGCACAGACCTTTTTTTAATACCGCGACCAATGGGTTAATTGATAGGCAATCATATTCACAAACAAGAAAAACATCAATACAGTATCTTTTATTAGATAGAGTAGTTGATTTTCACTTGAGTGACATAAAGTGGAGTGTGGATGACCTTACTTCATATTTAGTTGGTAAATCTCTCCCTGAATTGCTTAACCTTTTGACCTGATTTGGATTTAATTTTGCTATGTTTTTTTTCCAAATATACTTCTATTTTGAAAAAAATAAATATTTGTAGTGCTAAATTTAATTATTAGCTTGATACATTGTATTTCTGTAGAAGAAATTTGTATATAGAAATATCCTGTAAATGTACAGAGCATCCTTCTGTCCCCTGTAGGTGCTTGGCAGTGTGGCGCTTTGACGTAGACGCAGGCCAAGCATTTCTCAGCAGCATAGAAGCCCCATACATCCTACGCTTTGTGATAGCTCTCTTCAGAAGGAGAATTGTAGGAGCCTCCAGGGTGCAAGGCATAGGGAGGCACAGCCATGAAGAGGTGATGGAGATGGGGAGGAAGGATCTCAAGGCTTTGTCATTGTGTCTGGGTGAGTTGAACTCTTGGGTATGTTAACATGCTGATTAGGGTGTGTTCATGTCTTCTGGGGATTCAGGTTGGGTAGGGATTGAGGAAATGTGTCAGTTATAGAGTAAAGGAAAGAGTAGAATGTTTGGATAAGAACACCCAAACAGAACCTCATACACCCATGCATGTAAGTACTTGGAAATGCAGACTTATCTAGTCACTCGTCAGTCAAAAATCAACTGGTGCACTCACATGCTGATAGTCTCCTCTTCGTTTGTTTCTTCTCCAAGTTTCAGCTTCTTAGACCTACTTTTTTGCAGATAATTTTTTGGCATTGCTATTTGGATTACTGTCGTGATAGATTTTTTACTCCTTTCAGGAAGATGAATGGATAAGGGATGTAAAATATATTTTCTCTTTTTCTTTCAAAACTTTCAGTTCCTTTACACAGGTTTTTCTTGCAGTGGTCTATTTGGTTGTGCATGATTTGAATGCAGATCCTGTCAGAGTTTTCACCTGAAGCACAACTGTCTTATCCTTGCCATTGGTCTCGTATGGATTTTTTTTTTCAGTCAAAATATATATTAGATAATTGCTATAATTTTTTGCCTTGCTTTTTGGCAACTAGCAAGATGTGTATGTGTATTGTTACAGTACTTGGTGTTCAATTGATGAATGTGAAAATTTGTGTGCTGCACAACACATGACAAGGCACCACAACTGTCACCATTAACAATTAGATCTTGTTATACTGTGACTTAACTAGCCCTCGACACTTCAGGTGTAACATCATGTGGCGGTGGGCATATGACCCAGAGTGCCATGTATCATCCCTGACTCACTGGGGGACGTTGTTACCATTTCACTGGTTCTACCGTCCGATTGTAGGCCGGCTCCTTAGATTCCAGGCCTTTATGCAAGGGATTGGTCGCCACAAGCAACCTGAAGTGCTTATCATGGGATACGAAGACCTTCAGGCATTGTCAGTCTATTTGGGTATTTTGAGAATGTCTTTTGGTTGTAGTTACCAGTATTTGTTGGAACAAGTCTATACCTATCAGTTAATGACACTTTTTGTTGAATAACAGGTATCAGCTGATTCTCTTGAACTAGCATATGAACTTTTTTCAATATTTTGTTTTGTTATTTTTCTTTTTTCTTTTTCCCCCTTATATATTTTGAAGATTGCCAAAGTTCAGGATACTGCCAAAAAATATGTTTCTGCTTTGTATACAAATTAAGGTCATGTTGTAAGATAAGACTAGAAGTAAAGTTGATTTTCTTCCCTCCTCATAAAAAATTGATAGATTGATAAACTTACTACTAAACCCTGCCAATTTATTAATATTAATTGCTTTTGCAGGAGAGAAACCCTTTTTAATGGGGGACAAGCC
Organism: Penaeus japonicus; assembly: GCA_017312705.2. Taxonomy (NCBI): domain Eukaryota; kingdom Metazoa; phylum Arthropoda; class Malacostraca; order Decapoda; family Penaeidae; genus Penaeus; species Penaeus japonicus. The sequence continues at coordinate 120,497 of BOPN01000468.1, forward strand.
TACTGAGGTGGACTGTGCCCTATTTGGATTTCTGGCACAAGTTGTTTGGAACTCTGCTGGCTCTCCGTATTTGAACCTGCTTGAAAGTACGTAATATTTTTTGTTCTATGTTGATGACTTACATGTGGAAGTTAATTAGCACTTCACTCAAAAACTGCATTTCTTATACCGGAAAGAATATATAATGAAGATATTTGATTTACTTCACTCAAAATTGCATTTCTTATACGTGAAAGAATATATAATGAAGATATTTGATTTACTTCACTCAAAACTGCATTTCTTATACCTGAAAGAATATATAATGAAGATGTTTGATTAACTGAACATATATCATTGTATAGTAACTACAGTGTCCTGTCCCATGTGATTTTTATTTACTGTCTCCCCTGTTGTAGCCGAGTGCGCAAACCTCCAGGCTTACTGCCATCGCATTAAGGAGAAATTCTGGCCAGACTGGGGGCAGTGCATCAATCCACCACAATCTGAGATCAGCCAATAGACCGTTGTGTCCACAGGCACTTGACATTCCAGCGATGGCAGTAGAGTACATGTACAGTAATTGTTTTTGTTCATGTTGAAGTTTAGGATTAACATTACATGTGCCTTTGAAAGTTGTATTTTGTGGAATACTGTAAAAATAATATTGATAAAGTGATAAGTTTGTCTTTCATTTAATATTTCCTTAATAATCCTGTATGTGAAGAATATTGTGCAGTGATTATTATTCTTTTTTTTATATAAAATTTATAAATGTTCATTGAATCCACACTTGGGATTCAATGGCTATTTTTATGGATATGGATTTATCAGATAATTAATGGGATGTCTTTCAGAAAGGCGAGACAAACTAAAAGGAACTACGATAAAGATGTTTCAAGACAACTTTCTGTATTTTTTAACAATAGACATTCCCAGTCATGGGGGCAAAAAGGAACAGCATAATAGCATTATAATTGTCTGCCATTTATGTAAGATATATTCAATATGCAAACTTTTTAGACCTGATATCAGGCCCAAAAAGCCTAATCAAAGTCTGGAATTGATTTTTAGAAATATTCGTTTGTCTTTTGATTTTTAAAGATTATATATATAAAGATATGTATAATGCTTAGATTTTTTGACTGACCATTTGTTCCTCTCACTGCCCTATTTCCCCATAGAAAAAATTAAAATGATCTTTTTGCTTGAAACACATTTTTGTAAATCGTTAGTTTAGTAGTAGTGATGCAGGCAGCATTTGTGCCTTTCCTGCCCCATTTGATAAATGCAATGCTGATTTTGTTTAGAAGGACTTTTTATCATAAGGCTGCGAAGTAAATCTTTCTTCCTAATTTGCTTTTTTAAACAAAAGAATTTTCAATATTTGTTTATGCACCTCTGTTATGAAGAATTGGATAGCTCAAATAACAAAATATATGTGTATATATATATATATATACATATTATTATTTTATTTTTTTTATAAAATTCAACAAAAACCTGTTGAATGTAACATAGTTTTCATACATGTATTAATTCAAATACACTATCAGCAAACAAGGCATTGCTTAGCCACATGACAGATAAGAAACTCTATAGTTAAGAATACCCAGCTAAAGCCTAAGATTATAATATAAGTTATGGACATCATTCACAGGATACACAACCATGCAAACAGACTGCATAGCAAGGGATAAAGAGCCCAGGATATGACATATTATTTCTTCCACACATATTATACACCACATTTTTTAAAGTGAAAACATTTTGAAGTTATGAAATTTAAAATATTTCAGAAAATGTTTATCCACTGTCTAAAAATGTTTTGACAATGTCCCACAAATAGATGTCTAAGTCATGACAAGATCTGCTGATGGTGATTCTCTCTTTAGAGTGTTTCCTGGCTTGGAGAGTTGAGGTTCCTGAATGCTTTTTAGCCCAATTGCTGTAGATGCAGAGGTGCTGAATGCATTTCCAGCAGCAGTTTGGAGGGGTACGCCAAAGCCCAGAGAAGTGGTTAGTCTAGCTTGGTCCTCAGGTAGGAACGTGAGTGATCCTGAAGGAGATACAACAGACACCACTCGGGGTCTGCTCGTGCTCACAGAAGGGAGACGGGGTGTTGTCGGGGCTAAGATATTCGGAACCTGTGTTCCAGGAGCTGGTGTTACATGGGATGATGTAGATATTGATGGTATTTCAGAATTGGCACTTGAGCCAATTTGAGCTTTAGGAGTTACTGATGTTGATGCAGGAAGACTCTTGACAAAGCTAGTCTCTACTGGTTTTACTGATTCTGCAGAAGGTGATTGAGTGAGATGGAAGTTTCTGAGAAGCTGGACAAATTGATTAGGGTTAGAGGTAATGGAGAAGTTGTCCAGCAAGTTGCCACTGGATGACTGGCCCCCATTGGTTGAGTTGAGATTCCCTGAGAATCTCTGAAAAGCCGAGGGAGAGAGGAGCGAGGTGAGGGGTAATGCCAACACAAAGCCGGGAATAACATTGGTTGCTTGTTGTTCTGTAATTGAAGTAGTATCCACACCTCCCTGATGCAGCTGCTGATCGACTGTATTTCCCTGTGCCCTTATCAAGTCTGTTGCCACTGTCTGCGTTTTTAAATTATTTTGCACTGGCAAAGTGGTTTCTTTAGGGACAACCTGTCCTATCTTCCCAGTGGATCCTGATGTCACACTTGTTTCTATGGTTTCTGTAGATCCAGTTGGTACACTTGCTGCTGTGCTTCCAGTAGATCCAGTTGGTACACTTGCTGCTGTGCTTCCAGTAGATCCAGTTGGTACACTTGCTGCTGTGCTTCCAGTAGATCCAGTTGGTACACTTGCTGCTGTGCTTCCAGTAGATCCAGTTGGTACACTTGCTGCTGTGCTTCCAGTAGATCCAGTTGGTACACTTGCTGCTGTGCTTCCAGTAGATCCAGTTGGTACACTTGCTGCTGTGCTTCCAGTAGATCCAGTTGTTACCGTTGCTCCCGCTGTTGTTTCGGATGCTTCTATCACACCAGAGCCACTGAATCCTGAGGATGCGCTTGTATCTACTGCTGAGCTTAGAACTGATTTCCCAATGGCAGTTTTGGCAACAAGCTGTTCAGGTCCTGCTTGAGGGGAGGGCGAAACAACAGGAAGGATGGGCCGAGCTGTGCTTTGGTCAGAGAAGGGTTGAGAAGAAGGCGGTGTAGATGTAGATTCTGTTGGTGCTGTCTGTGTTATGGCTGCAGCTTCTGTGATATCAGCAGATTCACTAGCGGCAGTTGCAGCTGTGGTGGAAAGGGTTCCGCATGAGCTGAAGTTAGTAATCTCGATACCGGAGGATGAAGATGATGGAACTTCCTGGGTGGTGGTGCCAGAGGTCGGTGTGGTGGTGATGGGCACTACTACACTTTTGCCAATTTGCATGCTTGTTGTGAAAGGATGGGGTCCCGTGTTCAGCACTAAAGGTGCCGCCAAAGTGGCAGTTGCGGGTGAAGTATTGATAGCTTCTCCTGTGGCAAAGGAAGATACAACAGGAGCTAATCCTATCCTTGAAGTGGCCACTGGACCTGTATCGTCGACGGTATGCTTACTGGCAGGGCCCTGTATAGTAGGAAGATTTAATAAACCTGGTGTCTTGATGTCCAGAGTGGCTGAAGGGGAAGTAACACTAGCAATGTTCAAGGCAGGCTCTCCATGAAGTACGCTAGAGTCGATTGCTACATTACTTATGGTTATTGGGGACAGTACTGATGCTACTGTCGCAGCATCTGTGTTGATGCTTGAAAATTCCTGACTAAAAGTCTTGCCTGATATTCCTTGATTTCCTACAATAAGACTTGCTGAGGTTGAGGTGGCAGGAAAGTCCTCTCCTTGAGCTGGGTTTTGGTTTCCTCTCACGTTTACATTTACACCTGTAAGAACAGGCTGACCATGAGCAACTGTGAGGCCGGGGCGAGCTAATGCATCCAAATGCAAACCAGTCTTTGATGTCTCATCACTAGAGGTTTGGCTGATCATGTTTTTGAGAGAGGTACTGGTGGGAGGAGCCTGGCCAACGGCCGAAGAGGTTACACCCTGTGCTTCCACTGTAGCAGAGGGCTCTCCATGCGCCACTGATAAGTCAACTGCGGCAGACCCCAAAACCCCTATGGCGGTGGTATCACCATTACTAAGGAGACCCTGAACCGAGGTATCGGCGGATCCTCCAGGGACTTCAGGGAGATTTGTGAGACCTGCGCCCTGGCTCAGAGATTTCCCTTCTCCAGCCGTCGTCGTAGTGTGAGTTTGCTCACTCTCTGAATTCAAGGCTGTTCCTTGGGCATCGATGGCAGTAGGAGCTGAAGGATCTCCTACTGCCGGACCTGAAAAGCCACTAGAGGTCACTGGTGATACCGGGATAGATTGTGCTGAAGAAATGGATGCACCTATTTCTGTCATAGCCTGCTTGACCTGCTGTGCCAGCATTTCGGTGACGCTCATCTTTTCTGCCGCAGTCGCTGTCAAGGAAGAAATTGGACTGTTTATATTGATAGATTTGA
>BOPN01000468.1:145000-152500 GCA_017312705.2 Penaeus japonicus
TTCATGATGCTTCTTCGCTGCCGGAGACGAGAATGTCGTCGTAGCAGGTCAGCCATCTTTATATATGTGACCTAATGACCGGCTCTGACCTTTCCTCGAGGGAGAAGTGACCTTCCGTCAGCCCTACTCCTCCCCTCCCCCCTCCCCGGCCCCCAAGCCTAGTACTCCCTCCCTCCCATGCCCACCCCCCCTCCTCCTTCTTTTTGTATGCGTGGTTGTTTGTGTGTTTGTGTGTTTTTCTGTTTATGTGTTTATGTATTTGTCTTTATGTATTTGTGTGTTTGTGTTTGTGTGTTTATGTGTTTGTGTGTTTGTGTGTTTATGTGTTTGTCTTTATGTGTGTTTGTGTGTTTATGTGTTTGTGTGTTTGTGTGTTTATGTGTTTGTGTGTTTGTGTGTTTATGTGTTTATGTATTTGTGTGTTTGTGTATTTGTGTGTTTGTGTGTTTATGTGTTTATGTGTTTGTGTGTTTGGTGATGAGTGCAGATAAAATTGATTTACGCATTCTAATCTTTGTCTCACTGCCAATATCCCTGTTATTTATGGTTTTGTATATCACAAAAGCATTATCGTTATTATCATAATGACAATAATAATATTCATGATAATGACAATAATAATATTCATGATAATGATAATAATGATATTCATGATAATGATAATAATGATATTCATGATAATGATAATAATAATCGTGATAATGATAATAATAATGATGATAAGAATGATGACGATAATGATTTGATAATTGCAATGATAAAGATAATGGTAATAATGATAATGGAGATGATGATAATTATGATAATGATTATGATAATAACAATAGTAATAACAATGATAATGAAAATAATTATGATAATGATAATGATAATATTAGTAAGGATAATAACGATCATAATCAAAATGTAATAGTAATGAAAATGATAAAGAAAAGGAAAACAGTGATAATAATAGCTACCATTATCATCAATTTCATTATCTCTGTCATCATTATTAATATCATCTAATTTCATCCTAATATCATTATTAAAATATGACAATTGTTGTCTTTATCATGATTATTACAAGTATCATCATTATCCTCATCATCGACACTTTCATTACTGTTATTATCATTATCACTGTTATGATTGTTACGTTCATTATTATTACTATTAGTAGTAGTATCATTATTATTATCATTAACATTATCATTATTATCTTTATTATTATTTTTATCCTTATTATTAGTATTGTCGATATTACAATTACTATTATCAATATCATTATTATCATTATTATTATCCTCCTCCTCCTCCTCCTATTATTATTGATGTTACTGTTGTTGCTATTATTTTAATTATTATCATTAAAAGTAGTAGTTGTGTTGTCATTGTCCTTATTGTACTCCGGCGCCGAAAGCAACAACAACAACAACAAAAAAACACTTGACCGGATTTTTTTCATGAATGCGCCTAAGCTTCAAATCAAAGCCCATTGATAACTCGAATCAAATATAAGTAGCTTCTGACAAGTTTATTCACTAAACAATGATTGTCATGAAATAATCATTTACTATCGTACATTGAAAGTCACATAACACTGTACAGTCTTCTGTATTTCGCGCCAATGAAGCGATCACGGAAACAGTAAACAAAAGAGGAAGTTGTTTTAGACATAAGAACGAAAACTTCCCTAACTAAATGATTCACGTTATGGTAAGCAATTCGGCAAATATGACGTTATTGCGAATCGGTTCGTATGAACAATACTTATTACGTAGACTTTTCGAGTGTTGCAACTTCAAAAACCTTGAATGCAAACACCGGAAAAACAAAATATTACTTTTACTGGCCCCTTTTAGGCTCCGGGCCATGTTGCCCGCATCCCCTTGAATCAGAGCGTTTTTTTTATTTATTCTATTTATTTCTGTAATTACAATATGGATTATATAATTCTAGGATCACGTCTTTGTGTGCACGTATGTAATGTTTTTGCTTACGTTATCACTGTATCCTGAGAGTGAGGAATGTGATATGTAGTGACACAGATTGTCAGATTCATGGTAAACAAGGGCGCGTGCAGGTTTAAATAAACACCTTTTGTAACGTTTTCTCTTATTATAGGGTTTCTTTTCACGTCTCTTAAGGTCAGAATCAGAGCTGACCTATCACAGCGAACCCTCTTTGTTTTCTTTCTTCCCGTCACCGTGTATCTTCGGTCTCGCATCTGCTTTTCCCGCCTCCCTGGTCCCTGCATTTAGTCTGATTTACTCCTCGCTTTTTCTTGTCTTCCTTTTTTTCCTCTCCCATTATTTCTCTCTCTCTCTATCGCTCTCTCCCATTCCTCATTCTATTTCAATTTCCTAATCTCTCTTATATTCAGTTTTCATCTCCATTTAACCCTTTTTTTTCCTTCTCATTCTTATTTTTTCTCTTCTTCCGTTCTTCCCTCCCACGCTCTCTCTCTCTCTCTCTTTCCTCTAATGCCTCACACATCTCATCACGCCTCCCCTTTCACCCTAAAAAATACACACACAAAAAAAAGAAAGATCAAAACTCCATATCGTTCTTCTGCCACCATGCAGCTCCGGGAGTGGGAGCGCAGAAGAAAAACACGATGTATGAAATTCCTCCCATTCCCGAAAACCCGTCCGTCCGGTGTCCTCTCTGCAACACTCCTTCCCTTGCTGACTTCCTCGGAGCAAAGGCATCAGCATTCTGGGCGGTGACTGACGAGGTGGGGTTGATGCAAAGTAGTTGTTTGTTTGTTTTTTTTCAAATGTAAAATGACAAATAGGGTTCTTACTGCCAGGCTCTCGCTCTCTCTCTTTCTCTCTCTCTCTTTCTCTCCCCCTCTCTCTCTCTCTCCCTCTCTCTCTCTCTCTCTCTCTCTCTCTCTCTCTCTCTCTGAGGCAGCTAAAAAATGTGAGGTGGACATACAAAGTGCTCGGACTCTTAAGCAGGCAAGGAGCAATATCAAGAGGATGCAGTTAGACTATGAGATTAAGAAAGGCGAATTGATTGAAACGAGCGAAACCTTGCAACACTATATGCATCTAGCGATGAACACAGACTTCACTTATGGGAGGGGCAAGAGCAAGTGGAAAGATTCTATGCACATGAGAATTAGGTTAGGGTATAAATACTACTGGGAGTTAGGTGTCCCGACAGGTGAACAGGAAAAAGAATGCAGGGTGTGTAGGTCACCAAGGTCACACACCTTAGTACACTATATCTTACAGTGTCCCATGCTTCAGATTTACAGAAACTCAGAGATAGCTGGACTCCCCGAACAAGCTGTATGGATGCTTAGAAATGGCCAGGTAATACAAATTTTAAAGAAGTATAAACACTTCGCATCGACCACATAATTGTAGTTGACAACAGTGTATACCCGATTGTGACTTCCCTTCTGCCGAGACTACGATAGCCCAAGTAGGATTTTATTGAGATGTGAATGAATATCATTTACATCATACATCATCATACATCATCCTGTTAAATACAAACATACTTCTTGACTTTCTGATAAATTCTTTCCTCCGGGAGCATACATATATATTATTAACATATATGTGCGCCACATATTTCAAGTATGTAATCATGTGACCTTAGGAGAGGACCTTGCATGCTGAGGGTGATAATCCATACTGTTATATCGTTCTCCTGATATGTAAACATTTAATTGTGTATGCTTGTGATTGACCCGTCTTTTGCTCTGTATATATTTCAACATGTTGACATAGCTGTAAGGTTTTGTAAAATATATGTGAGCCCAAAGAGGGACTAAGATTGGGGTGAGGATAACCTATGTTACCTCATCCTTTTGAGATGTACGTAATCACTTGTCTCAATAAACTCGTCAAAGTCAAAAAGTCTGGGCCTTTCATTCCTTGAGGGAAGAAGGTTATACTGTGTTCCAGCTTATCCCTTGTGGTCTTATAGTGTCTGCGTCTCACAGAGCCATTACTGCTGAAATAGTGTAAAGCTGATAAAAAGAGCGGTTTCCAGTAATTGCCCAATACTTACTGAAACAAGTGTTCGTATTCATCAGACTTGTGACAATTTCAGCGAAGATGCAAGGCGGGGATTTGCATTCCGGCAAAGGACAGGGTGATGCAAAATATTTGAGGGAGGTGCACGTACATGATTTATCTCCGAAGAAGCGTCTCTAAAAGCATAGTAATCATAGTAATATTAATGATAATGATGATAATGAGGATGATAATAATGATAATTATAATAATAACGATAATGTTAATGATGATGATTATGATAATAATAATAAAGTAATAATAATAATAATGTTAATGATAACAACGATTATAATACCAATAATGATAATGATAATAATGATGATAATAATAACAATGATTGATAACGATAACAATGACAATAATAACAATGATTATAAGAATAACAATTTTGATAATAATGATAATAATCATTGCCTGTTATCAATATCATTCACATCATCCTTATAAATTTTATGATAATGATAATACTCCAGATGACAAGCAATACTGGTGAGACGAATGAACAAGCAAACAGACCTTGAGTTTCCCAACGCACTAGTTGTCAACACGATCAACGTTGCATTGAAATCTTGCTGAATGGCTAGATTTGATGGAAGCTAGGGATACGGCGGTATATTTGGCATTGGGAAAAAAAAGGGAAAATGGCATTTAAAAAGTAAAAGTCTAGGTGATAATGAGAGGAAAGGAAAATGTGTCAGATTATTTGGGGAAAACGTCTAAAAGAGAAATTCATCGGAGGCTGAATAAATGAATAAACGAAATCAAATGAACATCGAAAATGCAAGTAGATATAGACGTTTTGCCTGGTAAGCAAATGAGCTTGGTGACAGCGAGCGCAGGCACATATGGTTTCATGGTTGCCTTACGTGTTCGAGGGAGGGTATAGAGGGGGAGGAGGAGGGGCAAAAGAAGGACGGAGAGGAGCGGAAAGGGATAGTGGTAACAGAATTATGAAAGTGAAAATGGAAGGAAGGAAGGGAGGGTAAGAGAAGAAACCAAGAGGAAGGGAAGAAGGAAAAGAAGGTAGAGGCAGAGGGTGGAAGGGAGGGAGTGGGGATGAGAGGGTGTTGCAGGGCACAGAAATCTAAGCTTAGTCAGTCATTCAAGCGACACAGGATGCCAAACACCCTCGTGCCGTGTGTGGGAAGAGGGAAGGGGGAGCGGGATGGTGCCGCGGTCTATCGCCATTCTATTGAAAGCGTGTTGGGGGAAATGGCGGAGAAACTGAAACTCGGACGTGGAAGAGGAAAGGACAGAGAGAAAGAGCGTGGCAGTTTGCCTTGCGTTGTGGCTGCTGCGCCTCCTGAAGTGCCAAGCGGGGTAAGGCGTAGCGAGCAAGAAAAGGGCGCGCCAAAGATCACACTCTGTCCTACTCCAGAATGGACTACGTTCAACGGAGAACCAAACACATCTTCACTTGACGCCGAGAAATGCAGCAGTGTCCTTGGAGCCCCAAAGCCGCCCACAACCAACGCTGGAAAAGCCACGGCCCCGAATGCATCCCACGCGCCTACATCCTCCCAGAAAATCGAAAGGCAAGATATCCAGAAGCTTCCCACGGTCTCAGGACTTCTTCAGGAGCATCCTACAGCTCCAACGGTGTCTGAATCACGTGATGGTAGGATCGCCCCCGCCCGGCCAGCCCTGAGTCGTGCCCCCAGGAGGTCCCATCGCCGACGAGTCCTCCGCGGATGTTACACCAACATCGACTTTGCAAAGTAAGCATTCTTTGACCTCTCCTCGGTTTGTCGTGGTGTTCCCTTCTGTCTTGACCTCTTAAAGATAAAAAAAAAGGAATGGCAACAAAAACAAAAAACGAGAGTTCGATCTCGGTTAGTCGTGATGTTCCCTTCTGTCTTGACCTCTTATAGATAAAAAAGGGATGGCAACAACAACAACAACAACAACAAAAACAAAAAACGAGAGTTCGATCTCGGTTAGTCGTGATGTTCCCTTCTGTCTTGACCTCTTATAGATAAAAAAGGGATGGCAACAACAACAACAACAACAAAAACAAAAAACGAGAGTACGATATCCAGGTTTTTAGAAAAGGTTTCTGCGATGCACATGTCAAGGATTTACAGAAAAGAGGGATCGCCAAGGCGTCTGACAGATGTATCAGTGAGTTATTTATGCAGGAGTGTGTATACGTCTGTCTGTGTGTTTCTATGGATGAGGCGTTGTAGGTATGCATACGTGTTTTCTAGGTATGTATGTATGTATATGTGGTTGTGTCTGTATAGCACTAATGATGGTAATTAAAAAATAATGAAAAATGGTGATGATAAAGACAATAATCGCAATAATATAAACAAAAACAACAGTAGCAATGGCGGTACTAGAAACAATAACAATGACAATAATAACAATAGCAATATTACTAATAATGCCGATAATAATGATATTGATGATAATGATATTAATCATGATAATAATAATGAAAATAAAATAATGATAATTATCATCATAATGATGATAATAATAACAATAATACCAATAGTAATGATATTAATAATAACATTAGTAATAACAATACTTACAGTGAAAATAATAATGATATTAATGATGATGATGAAATAATTATAATAAAACTCATAATAATAATGATACTACTATTAGTACTGCTACTACTACTAATGATAATAACAATGATAATAATGATAATAACGATAACGATAGTAATGAATAATAATAATAATAATAATAATAAAACATGATAATGATAATAGTGAAAGACATGATAACAATGGCAGTAATAATACTAATGATGATATGCCCTTACGTTGTGATGGCGGTTAAGATACCGAAGTGGGTATATAAATTTGTATTTTTTTTCTCAATATAAGATAGTACTTGCTACTTTCATAACAATCATCATTGGATTATTTATTTATTGCCAGAAGATACTAATCTTTAATCTACGTTCTTGCCAGACTTCAATTTCAAGCTAAAGGATATCAATAAAAAAATTAAAAAAGAGCCGATACGGAGTTTCACAATTTCACTCTGAAATTCGCAGATGTTTTTGCTTCTTGTTGCTTTCAATGTTGAGCAAGGGTGATGCTAATAATAACGATAATGATAATAATAACAACAAAAAAACAATAGTGATGATAATAATGATAATAGTAATAACAAACAAATGATAGAAGTGTTGGTAATAATGATAAAGATGATGAGGATTGTAACACTATTGATAATAATAATAATGATAACAATATTGATGATAATGATGATAATAATAATGGTAATAATGATAAAGATAACAATATTGATGATAATGATGATAATAATAATGGTAATAATGATAAAGATAATGATAGTAATAATGACGATTTTTATGATAATCATAATGATGATAATAATAATGATAAGGATAATGGTAATGCTAACAAAAAAAATGATGATAGCAACAATAATAAGTGTAATAATAATAATGATAATAATGATGATGATAATAACAATGGTAATGATAATATTA
>BOPN01000468.1:176017-178517 GCA_017312705.2 Penaeus japonicus
ATTGCGTAGATATTGGTGACATTTGAATAAAAAGCGTCATCCTCGGACCAGCGCGTCACACGGGCCCCGAATATTGCTGACCGTTCGTCCCGACACTTGCCCTGGCCTCAGCTTGGGCTTCGAATAGAGCTATTTCTTTGTTTTTTGTTTTTTTATGTTTTTTTCTTTTCTTTTTTTAAGGAGATACAGTTGGATTCATTGTTTGTGTTCTTTTAAGCTCGATGTTTAAATGTTAGTAAATACATGTTATGTTGTTGGTGTACATGCACTTTGCAGTGTGTAAGTTATTCCGTTTAGAAGTTTTGTATTAAAACACATACAAGAGCAGTTACATTTGAAAGCTCGTTTTAGTCAAGGCTGGGAGAGGGAAAAAATCATTAATTAAATGAAAAGGATAATTGTAATTTACGTGTCGTCATAGCACTTTTTCATTTCATTGTGGTATTGGTGATGATAAAACAGTTATTAAACATAAGATAATCTTCAATAAACATATCAGATAGCAGTATACTCTGTGACTAATTATCAAGATCTCTCAAAAGTTCTAATTCGTTTCATTACCTCCCGAAGCCGCCCACAGGTCGAAGAAGAAGCCGGAGCCAAGACTATCCCTTCCGATAACGGATGTTGGCCGCAGTGTACAAAGAAACATAAATATATTGAAACTTGACTTGGTCTAAACGTTGCCATATGTGGGGACTCATGACCCACCAGGCAAGGACTCCACTGCGCCCCGATAATCACAAATATATATAGGTGAAAATGGCGGAAGAGGATTTTGTAAGCACAAAAAATAACAGCAAATGCAAGGAACAAAAGACTCGAGCCAAGAAGCCGAACAGCATCTGGAGAACCAATGTCCAGACGCTCATCTCGAGAATGATATAATATGAGATGGAACCAAGAGCAGCAGAACTAATGCCAGGCATAGATACTGTTATGAGCCCAATATTCCACAGATATTGGCATATTCTTTACACTGAATGTGAAATACATGCCATAAATAGAATTAGGATCTGTCTAAGAAAGATGGTCACATGATGGTTTCAGCTCAGCAAGTATCGGCGGCAGGCGGCAGATGGTCATCCAGAACAGACAACTATGTATCCAACATTTTTTTTCTTCTTCTTTTTCTAATTCTTTCTTTCTTACTTTTTCGTCTTTTTTTTATTCATTCTTATCGTCTATGGACACGAATAGTAATAGCAACGGATATGACTATAGTGACTCGTATTTGTGTGTGTGTGTGCGGTGTGTGTGTGTGTGTGTGTGTGTGTGTGTGTGTGTGTGTGTGTGTGTGTGTGTGTGTGTGTGTGTGTGTGTGTGTGTGTGTGTGTGTGTGTGTGTGTGTGCGCGCGCGTGCGTGCCTGTGTGTGTGTGTGTGCGTCTATGCGTCTATGAGAGAGAAAAAACAGGTGTATGCGTTTGTGTGAGAGAGAGTGCATGTGTGAGATAGAGAGAAAGAGAGAGAGGGGGGGGGCGCCTATGAGAGAGGAAAAAGAACTGTGTGCGTATGAGTTTGTGAGAGAGAGAAGAAGAAGAAGAAGAAGAAGAGAGAGAGAGAGAAGAAGAAGAAGAGAGAGAGAGAAAGAAGAAAGCGAGAAAAAGAACTGTGTGCATAGAGAGAGAGAGAGAGGAAAGAGAAGGCACGTGTGTTCCGACGAAAGTTCCACTCCAGGTTGCACCTGATTAAACACTCTTGCAGCAATTAATATGAACTTTGGTCGAATTCCGATGTTGTTCTACATATGGGTATAACTAAGTAGTGTTGTTTAAGTAGCAGAATGTATAGGTGTATCAACAGATGCGTGTAAGCCAGTCTTTATATTGTACACATACACACAAGGAAGAGAGAAAAACTATATGATTTTATCGTTGGAAGATTAAGGAAAACGGCTAAAGACTTTCCGAAATGCATCGTTCATTGTAAGATATAGGGAAGGATTCTGCATGATTTAAAGAAATACAATTCCTAATCAATGAAGTAATTGGTGAGAAAGTAGTGAATTCAAACATGATCAGATACGGTGGTTTTGTGTAATAACTTTCAAAGAAATATGCATTCAAAATTATCCAAGTGTAAGCCTATGTATGTATCAACGTCTGAAGGAACAGAGAAAGAAATTGAAATATCCAGTGAGGATTTTTATAGCCATGCATAGAGTAATTTCGGATTTCACGAGACTACTGCAATAAATGTACGGAAAAAATGGTCATTGGCAATTGCATGTGAATAAGGTGAACCCGCTCAAGCGGCGGGGGGAGACAGGGTTGCTCTAATACTTACTAAAGATAATCTGGTAACTTCTGGTTTTATTCTACTTATATAACGTACATAAACGATTTACAAAATGTCAACTAATGGACTATCTAAAACTTAAATACACGATCAAGTTTTAGATCTTGGCATTCCACCAAAGACGATAAATAACCTGTAGAAAAGATAAGGGAATAAAGTAAGCCACTTTGCATAGCATCTGTTATCTATGATAATATATTT
>BOPN01000468.1:191017-211017 GCA_017312705.2 Penaeus japonicus
GTCTTCACCTTGGGCGCCAGGACAGCAGAGTACTACTTACAGTAGTGGAGCAGCATATGGAACAAACCAGTGGAATACTAGTGGTGTAGATAATAGAGGACAGTGGAACAGTAACAGTGCTCAGTGGACCAGTGGAGGGTGGAATAACAGTGGAACACAAGCTGCCGAAGGACTGTGGAACAGTCAAAGTGCCTCATCTTGGACCAGTGGGGGTTCCCTTCTCTCTGGTCTTGACGATTCAGACATGGCTTCTCGTGACCGCACACAGGAGTTTGCACGGATCGTGCGATCGCAACAAGGTAGTCTAACAAATGGTGCTCTGCCCCACAATGACGGAAAGAGAACACGTGACTTACGTCAGTACAAAGACTTCATGCAGAGATCCAAGTAAGTATCTTTTAATAAGGTATTTCATTTAATTATTATTCTCTCATTGAATGCTGTTAATGAATTATAAAATTTGTATTAGGGATATTTATCTTTCTTGAGGGCAATTTACAGTGTCAGAGCTCGGATGTCCTTTAACTCATAGACAAGATACATCATTTCATATGTAGTTTGATGTGATAAGAATAAATCTGATCTTCATTTTCAATGTAATCCTTTAGTTTCTTAGTAAACAACATTCTCCCCTTTTTGATTTCTGTCAAACATGAAATGAAAATGTAAAATATGTGTTTTTCTTAAAATTTATTAATCCACTTGGTATACTGTATGTACAGCGATTGTTTTTGTCTTCACACTTTAGTGTGCTACAGCATAAAGGACAACAAGCATACATATATTCTGACAGCTTAAACTGGTTCCTTATTTGATGATAAACTTCCCTGGTGCATCATTAATGCATTTGCCATACTGCAAATAATTACACATCTTCACAATACAATAACTGAGCTCAAAAATGCTTGAAATAGGGGAACGTGCAAATCCCTGAACAACAAGCAGTATGAAGCCATCCTTACTTCTGATGGACCTGTTGATTCAAGAGTAGATTTCATTGGTTATCATCTGTAGTGACTTTATCTAAGAGTTATTTTTTAATCATTGATGACACTCAGTTCAAAGAAAAATGTATCAGTCATTTGTTTACCAGTAACCCATTACAGACGAGGGACACCTTACGACTTAACTGGTTGTCAGAGTGGGCAGTCTACAACACTAGCTTTACCATCTAGAAAAGAGGGACGGGGAAGGAGTCATCTCCACCCTCCGAGTAGCGCAGACAATATTTTTCCATAAATCCATCATAAAATGCAGATTAAGGCTGACTTTGGAACCCTGTAGCTCTGGAGCTAGCTCTGTTACAGCCATAATACTTTATGACTATGTGCGCACTTCAACTATAACGTCGCGTCATGTACACATTGACTCCCATCTTTTAGGCCTAATCGGTGTATGTCATGTATGTCATGACACCCGTACTCAACGGGTTAAATGATGGAAGTTGAAAAAACTGCTAATATTTTTCTATAGTAAATAACTTCTTCACTTATATTTCATCAGTATGATCACTTCATAATCTATTCATTGTGAAAGGCTCATTGTCATGTACTAAAATTGTACCTTTAGTAGATACTTTTACAGCCTTTCAAGAACTCCTAAACTTTTAAACTAGATCACAGTTGAAAGAATTGAAGATTTTGAAATAAAGATTTCAAGGAAAGGTATTGAGAAAATAATTCATAACTTTAAGTAGAAGGTATTAGCTTGAAAAAAGATAATAATATTCAGATTCCTTTAAGAATAGAAAAGGAGATGAAAAACAATATTCAGATTCTTTTAAGAACAGAAAAGGAGATGAAAAACCCATTGGTTTTAATGTTGTAAAATACTTTACTCTTTTTAATAATTTGGTAAATGAAAGAAAACAATATTCTTTTTGTTTCTCCACCAGGTTGATTCACAGAAATATATCCAGCACTTGGGCAAAATTGGAAAAGTTAACCCACTGTAAGTAACAATTGAATTGTATATTTTTTCATTATTTCTTTTAGAGCTTTGACATCTAGAAATATTTTCCTTGATTTACCCACGGTGTGGCTCATATATTAGTCCCTCATATCATCACGTTTCTACAGTGGCAAGAAAAAGATCTCTGTTCGACGACAGCCACGACCGAGAGATTCAGGAGTTGACGGGAATCATCCGCCATGACTTGACTTCCTTGACCAAGCAGCTAGGAGATCTTCGTAACCGATCCCATGTCTCAGTGTCAGGGAACAACACTGCTCACATTCAGAAACACTCCTCCAATATTGTAGGATCACTTCAGACCAAGGTGGCTCTTATAACACAGAAATTTAAGGATGTCTTGGAGGTTCGAACTGAGGTAGGTCATGCAGTGATGTTGAATAATGGGTTTGAAAAGTCATTTAAATGATGCTGGTTTTTATTATGATTTTTTGTGTATGACAATATTTTGGAACTCTTTCTCTTGTAAGATGATAACAGCAGCAAAAATTTTGAATACCTTTGCACTTTTATTATTATTATTATTATTATTATATATATATATATATATATATATATATATATATATATTTTTTTTTTTTTTTGTGTGTGTGTGTGTGTGTGTGTGTGTGTGTGTGTGTGTGTGTGTGTGTGTGTATTAGATTTTATACCTAATCAGAAATCAGTAGATGATCTGTTAAACTTCTCATGTTTATAAAACAGATATATGTAATATTTAGTATTGCAACCTCTATTATGGTATATTACTCCTGAGGTCTAAAGAACCCAATTACCTCAACAGAACCTGAAGAAGCAGGCAGAGCGGCGAGAGCAATTCACAGGCGGCGCTGTTAGTAGCGAGTTACCTCCTGGTGCTGTAGCGGGACACCATCAAGGCTCTGTGTTGTTAGCAGATGAAGCAGCTGCATCAGCTTACAGCAATGGTGAAGTGTCCATAAACCTAGGTCAAGGAGGTGCTTACCATCAGCAGTTGCAGTTGATGGAAGAACAAGATACATATTTACAAAATCGGGCAGATACAATGCGCACGATTGAGTCGACTATCGTAGAACTAGGCCAGATGTTCACCCAGCTGGCGACTATGGTCAAAGAGCAAGAGGAATTGGTTCACCGGTGAGTGTTTATTGACTCCTATGTAAAAAAAGTTGTATTTACAGTAGGCTTGTGTTTATGTACAGGATTTTTCAAAAGTATATATTTTACAATATATACATCATCCAATTTAAGACACTGTTGAAGACAACTCCATTGTTCAAATTCATTTTTATAAAAAAAAAAAAAAAAAGCAATAAATAGTGCCATGAGAATTTAACCACATTCTTAGAGCCACCACATGCTTAGCATCACCAATTCATGCAAAATGCATGACCTTGACTTTTTTTTTCATGTTTGAGAGTTTAAAGAAAAGAAAATGGAAAGCTGTGTATAGGATAATTCAGTATCCTATCAAATTTTATAAAGTGTAACTTTCACAAGATAAAATGAATGACCTTGATTTGATGAAGCACTGCTTGATTGTGGAGCTTTCAAATAATTTCCCAGCCATGATACCACGCAGTTTTCTTAAAACTTTTCCACTGGTTCAAAAATTTGCATTGACAAGTTGGCTCATTCCATTAAATTATTGTGATGCAGAAGCTTGCTAAGTTCCAGTCTATTTTTATGATGCTATGCATTACCCCACCTGACAAGTTCTAAGGTCTCCCTCAACTTGTTTCCAAAATTTTAATGTTTTCATAACTGAGTGACATAGATGTCCATCCTTAGGGACAGCCTCCTCCAACTTCTTTGGAATGAATTTGAAAAGAACAGTACTTTTGTAAATACCAGTCTTATTTGGAGCTGTCTCTCCATAAATTTTTGTAAGGGCAGCATGATATCCCTTTCCTACCACTCAAATTTCACAAGATGTTTGGTGTTGACTCATATTTTAAACTTCTCTGAATTCATACTATTTGATGGGTATGACTTTTTACACTATAAGAACTTGGTCAAAATAAATGGAGCCATGATGTCTTAAAGTCCTATTTTTAGTTTATTGGACATTAGTTGTGAAAGTGTAATGCATTTCTGATTGGTTATGACACTCCACAAACATTTTGAATACCCCTTGTAAAGAGAGGCATAAGTAATACACAATAATAGATATGCATGCAGACAACTTAGAAACAATCTTACACTCACAAACACCCTCACATCCACAAACTCTCACATATTCTCAAAAACCCATACACCCACAAACACCTGTACATTCCTAAATACCCAGAGACCTATACTTGCACATTTACAAATACCCACAGACCCATATTTGCACATTCACAAATACCCAGAGACCCATACTTGCACAGACATCCACATCTACAAATGCCCCCTACACCTTCAAACCCCCTTCACAGACCCACACACACTCACATTGCATGCAGTCTGGTGGTCAGAAACACATGGTTATCAATCATCTTTGCATCTGTTTTGTTGCTCATGTTGAGTAGTTCAGAGATAAAACAAATATCTGCCCTTATTGCATAGTACCTTTTCAGATGTACATCAGTTATCTTATTTATACACATGACAGGTGTTGATATTTGGAAAGTATTTTAATTGCTTTGGTTTAAATAAGATTAGAATATCAAAACTCACCATTCGTTCCTTCTTTTTCCGTTTACAGGATTGACGCCAATGTAGAAGATGCAGAATTAAATGTTGAAGCAGCCCATTCCGAACTTCTTAAGTATTTCAAGTCTGTTTCCTCTAATAGAATGCTGATGATTAAAGTATTTGGTATAATGATTGTATTCTTTGTTATTTTTGTTGTTTTTATGGCATAGAATATATGTGATATTAGTATTGTTTATATTGTGAGAGTATGAAATCTTGTTAACACCATATTAGAAAGGTAACCAATAGCTTTGTAAAACATATTATTATAATAAGCAGAGTAGAGAAATACTGCCAATACTTAAGACTTTAAAATTCTTCTCCACTTAAAAAAATATATTTACGGATTATTGCAACCACTTAGAAAAGGGTTCCAGAACTGGTCTTCCCATTGGTATTTGTCAAAAAAAATAGTTCCTGCTTGAAAGCATTGCTAGGTATCATCTGCAGTGTTCTAGCAGGTGCTGTCATTATTTTGACAGCAATCACTACTAGAGGTACCAAGGATAGTTTTGGAGCTAGTTTCCTATTGGTTGTGTTAACTGGAGGACAGATCTAAAGTCTTAAAATATTGGCTACACTTCCCAACTCTGATAATGAGTATATCTGGAGTATGTTTCAAGGTGTTTATGGGATAGATTTTTTATTTTTTCGGGATTATTATTATGATGATCATATTGTTACATCATTTCCAGTTTCTTTCCCTGATGTTTTAACTGTCTTCCCACTTTCCTTTTCCTCCTACTCTTTCCTTCCTTCTATCTTGCCCTTTTCTTTTCCCCATTACTCCCTCCCATCTCTCTGTTATGTTCCTCTTCTGTTTATTCCTCCTTCACTATTCTTGTTCTTTCTTCCATATAAACATAAACACATTCTTGGTATGAATGAATTCGTGAGGGAAAGAGAAACTCGTCTCAGCACTCGGCTTCTGTTGCGCCATGTACATAGTGAAGAACTGCAGATTTTCTATCTTGAGAACTTTTGCAGGAATACTGTATTCTTTGGTCTCTTACCCTTTTCCTTTGCAGTGTTGATTTCTTCCTCTTGCTTTTTTTTCATTATTATTTTTATCATTTTTATCCTGGCATGGATTCCCTCCTCTCCCCTCCCTTTCCCTTTTTATCTAAGACTCCATGTGCAACCTGTTTCTTCTTTTCTTCTTTTCCTTTAGTTGTTCTACTTATTACCTTTGCTATCTTTCCTGTTCTCTCCTTTTTTCAATGTTATAATTCCTCCAGTTTCAAGAATTAGACCAGCCATTTCCTAAAAGCAGTCGATCAATATCTCCAAGTGGTTTTGTGTCTCGTTTTTTTGTGTTCCTCTCTGGTAACAACTTCCCATTAGATATTGGAGCCAAACAAAGTAAAATAATAATAATCATGATAAACATTCATTCCAATTCTTGTATCAACAGAATTAATACCTACTTCCCAGTGACTTTTTATTTATTTATATTTTTTTTTTACACAATTGCAAACACAAGCACCACATATAAGCTAACAGCTGTACACACAAAAAAACACTTACACTAACACTTACACACACAAGCACACATACACTAATACTTACACACACAACCACACATACACTAACACTTACACACACACTACTTTTTCTTATCCCAGCAAAATTCTTACCCATGATTGTGAGGCGATAGATTAAGGAAGAAAAATTCCTATTTCCAGAAAGGAATGACATCTAAAATCTCTACCTTTCATTATGTATATCTGTATATTAATTAGACCATATTATTTATCAATTATGTATATCACATAGATTCATTTTAGTTTGTATAGTAGCCATTCCTTGAAAAAAAAAAATCATAATTCACGTTTTAAGGACATGGGTTATATTTATGCATATTTCTCTTTTATCAGGTCTTTCCAGTATAAGTTAAATTCTTTCATTTTTGCTTTTCCAGCCACTCTATCAGCTGCCATGGTTGTACAAGGACTATTTATATATGCATGTGTAATAGATACTATTATAAATACTTTGATTTTATTAATAAACCTGCATATCTTGAAGTCTTATTCATTTGTTTTTCTCCTCTAAGATTTTGCAATAAAGTGTGTAAGAATACACACTTTATGATATTTGTTTAGTACTTAATAGGACTGAAGGACAGTTATAAATATATTTCTGATAATATGATTTTTCTTAGGAAAGACATCTTAATTAGTTTTAGTCAAAATGAAAATCTCTTTGAAAAGTTCTGCTCTTAAAAAATCCTTCCAGCTTCAGTGGGTGATGCTGAAGATGAATGTAGAAAGAATAAATTATTTACAATTAACTGTATCAACAGCATAAGTTATTAGCAACACAGAGAAGGCAGGATACAGAAAAAATCTATCAAGTTAATTTTGCTTGACATAGGCAATTATAACTTCCCTATTGACAATATTTGCAAATCATGTAGCTCTCATTATGGGTGAACTTAGCTGCCCACTTTTGCCTTCTCTGAGACGGGCCTCATCCTAAGATATTCAGCCTGGGCTGGGCATGTTAAGATTAACTTATGCCTTGATTATTGAGTCTACATATGATATATTTGCAAAGTAATACTAATTATAATTAGCATTTGGTATGATGCCCCAGTTACACCATTGCAAAAATGAATAGCTTAATTTCAACAAAAGGAAAAATGCAGCACTAAAGTGATTTGACATTGTGAAAAATGCCCATTGCAGAAGGGTTAAATAGGTGTTGCTTTACATTTTCAATTCCACTATTAGTGTAACCATAACTTTTGCTGATGAAAATATTCATATTTCACACACAAGTAACTTAGATTGCAATTTAAATATTGAAGGGCTAAACAGATATTACATGTTTTTCCATATGAAAAGTGCCATCACACTAGGGAGGAATTTAGAATAAGCAATATACATTCTGGTATCAGGAAATATTTAACACACTGTCAGTTATATGACCTATGGATTTTAATTTTCTATCCTTTTGTATGACGATCAGCTATTAAAGGATGCAGAAGATATGCATGTATGAAATATTATTAGTGTGGGACATCCTCTTTTTTCCTAATGGATTGTGATGCACACTTGTTTACTATAAAGGTGACTGAAGTTTGAAACTGAACTATGAAGTCCATTCTCCCTCTAAGATCTGTCTGTTAGTAGTAGGAATTTCAGTGTGTATAGTATTCCATGGTGCTGTACTGTTTCATTAATACAGGAATATCCAATTTTACTTTTTTACTAGTCATTTGTATTTTTAGTGCTTTCCTGTTTTTCATATCTAGAATAAATGTCTTTCTAAACTGGATAATACTCTGAGAGGCCCTTCCTATCAATTACAATGGAATCATTGAGGAAATGTTTTTTAAGCCCAGCCCCCCTCTTCATACATTTATACATAAGAGTGGTTAGTGTGCACTGTTTTTACTCATATGTCCTTTGGCATTTTGTCTTAATTCTAAAATTCTTTATTACTAATCTCTGTTCATGGAATCTGACATAACAATGGTATACATACTAGATGATATCTGGCAGTCTTTAACTGGAAACTGAACAGATAATGACTGCTATACTATCCAATCATGAACCAGTATGTGACAGTTACCAATTTGCCTACTCCCGTTTACGCTGGGTAGATAACAAGCGTGCGATGCTTCATGCCGGATTGTTTTCTCACTGTGCGGAGCTGTGCTGATCCTCTCAGAGCACTTTTCATCCACCCTATTTTTATGGTTTTCATGAATGCGTCTACAATGTAAAGGCATGTAAAAATATTGCCATGTTCAGAGAAGTTATTTTAGTCGATAAACTTGTTACAGTAATGCCTTTTTAGTTTTATTTTAATGAACTTTGCCTATATTCTTTACTTCTATGTGAAAATGCCAAAGGAAAATGGAAGCAATGTCTTATTGAGGCATCAAAAAACATGTTTTATACTTTTTTTTTACCAAAACAAAAAAGAACAATATGAATAATTATACACGTACATATGTACCTTGTGATGTGACACGGCATGATATCACGGGTAATCGACCAATTAGAAGTAGTACTGCATTAGTAATTTTTTACTTTTATTTTATTTCTTGGCCAAAGACATTTGATTGTATAATAGTGTTTCGTTTTATTCAACCAAACAAGAAGCAGAAATTACCATGATTCTGTGACATTTTTTGAACGTTATATCTCATTTTATGACACCTAAACTAAAGTAACAGTCTAAGAAATTATGTAAAATTATTATATTTGAGAACAATCTAGCAATCTATTGCTGACGTTTCAGCACGTCACAATTGCCCCTCCTGGGACTCGGCAAGAAAATGCACGTCTCGGGACGTCACCCTGGTCCGGGAATATTTTTCTACCACGTGACAGGATGTCAACCGGCGCAAATGGGTTAAGGGGCAGGGCTAAAAGACATTTCCTGTGTACCCAAAATAGTATCAAAATCTTCAGGAGCCAGAAAATCTGTAAACAATGCTCATTATCTTCAAGAGGTATTTATCCAGCTATGCTTCAGTAGAGATGTGTGAGAGTGAGTGAGAGTTTGAGAGACAGAGATATTACATATATAATATATATATGAGAGAGAGAGAGAGAAAGAAAGAAAAATAGAAAGAGAAAGGGAGGGGGGATTGACAGATATGTCGTGAGAGATTGGGATAAGATAGTGAGTGTCTCCCTGTGTGTGCGTGTGCATTAAGGGTAATGGATCTTTTTATTTACTCTTCAGCCTTGATGGCATCAAAAACCCACAAAACTTTAAAACTTTTTCGAAAAGTACATTTTTAACTTTACAGCAACCACTCTTTTCATCTGAGCACTTCAGTGCTTTATAACTTTTTTTCTATAACATTCTTGCTAGTAATACTACAATTCTGTCCAAATGATGCTTTGAAGATGTATGGATAGAATATAAATAAGAAAAATGGAATTAAGTGGTATATTCAAGTGAATTAGCTAGAGTCTATTTGATATAGTAATTTCCATTTTTTCCATTCTCAAGTTCCAACTCTTTAAATACTTCACTAGAATGACTGGTGTCATAGATTATTTTGAAAAGTGTTACAATTCTATTTAGCCGACACCTTTTTTTTCTACAGTAATAACTGAAAAAATATTTTTTTTTATCTTTTATTCTTATAAAACCATAAATTTTTTTTTTTTTTTTTTTTTTATACATGTCCAACTTATTTGAAGGCAAAGCCACTTCTGACCTACATTCCTTAACCTCCAACATACACTACTAAGGCTTCTTACTTACTCTCCACAGGAAGTACATAATTGCGAGTGATATTTTTTTAATGGCATAATAGGGACATGTTGTTCATTAGAAATAACTCAAGATAATTATAACAATATTTTCATATATTCCCGTTATGCAGTGTTCATTACTGGAAAAAAAAATGATGTAAAAAAGTCTGCAAACTATGTGAAAATAGAGATTTCTATGTAATTTCCAGCTCACTTTACTATGACTTAGTACAGGATATTCTAAGCCATATTATGAGAATTTGCTATCACTAATATATGAGCATCTCAATTGCCATAAACAGGTTTACAAGCACTTGTTTCCCTCAACATTGTTTTTTATCATAATTTTACCTACATATGTATATCAAGATTATTAATTTGGAAGATCTGTTTTAGTGATGATTATCTGGCAAAAACTGATGCAGGGTAAGTCTAAGAACTGTTCTTAAAGTTTTTGAGCAAGTATTATTTACTTTTATTTTTTTAATTATACATATGAGGAAATACTGGGGTAAAGGAAATATATTACACTAATACCTGGAGGTGTGGTATATATTTACATTTTATTATATAAGATTTTTCCAAAGATTCAAAACAAAACTCTTTCTCTGGTATCTCGGAGTACCATTTACACACACTAACCCAAAAAAATGGTATTCACAGAGTGATTTCTTTCAATTTATCTAACTTTTCTGCAGGGAGAGATCACTCCATGGCTCCAGAGGTAAACAAGCAGTGAGGTATGAGTGGATTCTTCCGGAATGTGTGCAGTCAACTTGCCATGCAGGGACCTCTCAAAAGCCCTCGGTGAATGAGCACGAGCAGGACTTGGACACAACTTACTCCAAACTGGCTTAACTGCAGTCGAGCTAATGTCAGAGAGATGTCACAGTTGGCACTATTTTTATATATATTATTTTTTTAGGTATCTTTTCAATACTTTTTTTTTTGCACCTTCTGTTTGCAGCTCACTAACACCTTTTTCTCACTTCTTAGACACAAGTCTGATGCTTTTAACAAGAGTATGTAAAAATTAAGCCACAGAAGGGATAGGAAGGAGAAAAAAAATAAAAATAAAAAAAAGTTTTAATTCTCTTCAAAAATAGGGAATATTGCAATTAATGAGCTTAATCATAATCACATGAATTACATCAATAAAATAAAAAAAATATATGAAACAGTTTCTAACTAATCCTAACGCTTTCCATTATTATAGTTGACTGCACGCATGGGAGCCTTGAAACTAGCAGCCGACTGCTGCTGAATTTGGTACGCCATTGGGTGAATCTTGAAGCCATAAAGCCTTGGAACGAATTGGTTGGTGGGCCGTTTGGGCCGGTATTCTGGATGGACCATGAAGAGCATGTGAGGGAAGCCGGTGCCGAAATAAGCGCCGTCTATGTGGTGGTGGCGAGAGGACTTTGGGGTGTACACGTCGCAGCATTTTGGACAGTACAGCTTCACCATGGCCTCTCCTGGGACATCACTTAGACCAATGGGCAGCATTGGCTGGGGGGCAGAAAACAAAACTTGAAGACTGTCTGCCTGCAACAAAATTATGTAAATACTGAACATAGGAGTACACCCATCAATTGAATAACTCACCCTTGTGTTGATTCTTAAAAAATAGTAATAAATATAATAACGTGAGTAAAAACTATGTAATGAAAAATATTACAAAAATATACCTTTAAACTAATAAATATGAAGAAAATAACAAACAATTATATTAATAAAAAAAATCAACAGTAACATATAGACACTGACAAACTTCAGCTGAGCATTGCTTGTTATAAAGACAACAAAATACACAAAAAACACGGTCTTCAATACAACCATTAACAATATATTAACCCTTCCACAACAGGCCACATTTTAAGATGTTCGGCCTGGGCTGTGCATCTCCAGAAGTGTGAGCTTTTTATAATATATATGATATATTAGGAAGCTGATACTTGTTAGCATTTGATATGATGCCCTATTTAACCCATTCGAGCCAGGGCTTATATTTGCCTAATGCCACTCCTGCCACCTAGATTATAAATAAGCATGAGAACTCTCGTGACAATTTGCCCCACTGCGATTCTCAAGAGTGCTCTGAACCCGCATGATTGAACAGGGGGACAATAAGAGGTTTTTGGATTTGTTTACACTATTTTCACAAGTAAAACATGTTTTGAGGGAGAGATTATGACGTGAAAGGACATCATCCGGTGGGAGCAAAATATTCCCATGACGTGATATGTCATCCAGCATGAATGAATTAAATGACTTGACAGCTTGAAAAATGCACTACATAGGTGATCCAACCCCACTTAATATGCCCTTTGTGGAGGGGCCGAGAAAAAACAGGAGGCAGAGAATTCACTTCATAAAGAGAAAAACAGGCCAAGGTACCTAGTTTGTCTTCTATTAGGCCATTTCTATTTAACAGGAATACCATCCAAACAAAACAGTAGTTCTAAATGTGTCCATGTAATTCACAATTTCATTTTGACCTTTTAGCCCATAGCATTTCAGAATAAAAAGCATGCACTTCACCCTGAGAGAAGGAGGGAGAGGGAGAGGGAGAGGGAGAGGCAGAGGCAGAGGCAGAGGCAGAGGCAGAGGCAGAGACAGAGACAGAGACAAAGAAAGAGATCAAGAGTGGGATCAAAATAGATAGATAAATATCCCAGATCATACATTTCATAAAAATTTTCTAAACATTATAAAAGAAATATATAAATTCAAAAAACTAACTGTAAATGTTTGGAAGGTAATTTTCCAATGAAGTATTTATTTTATATTGTACTTTAATTACCTACCAGTGATTTCAATGCAAATTTATCACAAAGGTTTTGCAAAACAAAATAAAGTAGAAGTATCAATAACATGCAATAAGCAGAAAATAACCATGCAATAAACTTATCATAGAACTACCAGTAATTAATAAATACATGAAATATGCATAAATATATAAGTACTGTGTATGCACATGTGTTAGTGTATGTGCAAGCATGTGTATTAATTACATTTCCTCTATTTTCCATTTTGTTTGATTTCTTTGTATCTATTTAGGGCATCAGAATATTTCTCCTACACCTTCATAATCTAATCCCATGATAACAATTTCATGACATGCTATGATGTCACAGACTGGATAAGGAATGAACAACACTGATATCTTATCTTTTAAAATGTTAAGCTTCTAATTTGACCGTTTTACCTTCATACAACTCTTCAATAAATACCATACTAATTACAACCATTTAATATATTATTGTATTATGGACAGAGTTTCTGATTACCAATTAAAAAATTAAAAAGACAATGTCTAAATGTATGATTTTCCAGCTTCAGAATCATGCACTTAACAAACATGTTAATATTGTACTCTGCTCACCTTGTCTAACATTCTACAGTAAAAGTTTGCGAGTTTGACACGTGCACTAATTATGATGTCCCAAACTATCTTTTTTTCAACAAAAATCAAGAATAATAATTACCTTCATAATTCAAAACTAAATATCACAGCTATCAAAAAACAAAGGGACTTTAAATATTCCCTCATGAGCTTTCATTTAGTTTGCTTCATACAACTAAGAAAAAAAAAGCAAAGTGATGCGCATGCAATTCTCATCCTTTACTCATTTCTCTTGCCAAGTGAATGGTGGAAATTCCCCCAACTTAAATCAGTAACATGATAAATTTACACTTTTACCTATATCCCAATGAACTACATTAACAGATGCATCACAAATTACACAACAAATTCTTCTTTCTTAAATGAAATATATACCAAGAAATACAGCTTACATCACAGACAATGATCAATTGATTTTCCAATATATCTGAGCTTTCCAACGACTAAAGAAACACATACCTGATTTTCACAGTAAACTCGTGGACAGTGACCAAAATCTCCAGCTTGATACTTCTCTATCATTTGCGCTATTCCACGATTAGTTAAAATATAGCGAGCGTGGATGAGGCCGTATAGCATTTCTGCCGCTTGTTCTATGAGGTCGCTCTGGTGAGGGATCTCTTCCTCCTCATCTGTTGGTAATAGGGAGGAACATCAGGAAGGAAATCAAACAGGGGATAAATGCCCTCACAACCCAAATATTCAGAAGTGTGATGCATAGTATGTATTTTCCCCCTTGTCTTTGACTCTGGACAAACTGATGATTATTTTTCAATAGATATAGAAAAATGAGGGCTTAGGTTTTATTTAGAAAGCTGTGGCTTGAGAACTAGCTCTGAGGGAGCCATAAAACCCTCACATCTATTTAGCATTGAACACAGAACAGCCTCCACTGTCATGGTATTAATAGATGCCATCCAGAATTCTGGTCTAACCTATCCTTAAAATGAATGGATGTATATCATCACTGAATTAACAAGAAAAATACAAACAGAGCAATGACCCGGTATCTGTATATATATGTATAAATTGCTACATTGTACTCTTAATCTTATCATCTAAATCAAATTAAGAAAGCAATGGTGTATAGCTCTAGACACATACCTGGTTCAAGATCTAAAATCATGTCGAGTGCTTGGCGATAGTGTGGTACCTGTTCATTAAGGCCTGTGAGGTTAAACTTGTCCTGTATGTAATCTTCATCTACCTGTAAATAGAATTTAAATCTTTGTTTAAAAGAAGGAAGAGAATAACCATAATTATTTATGATATCAAATGCATTATAAAGAATATGAACTCCTTCAAAAAATTTCTTACCTCACAGAAAAATTCATTTCCTCTGAGGCCACAGAACCAGGCAATCCACGACACCTCTTCTGAACTGCTCATCTTGCTTTAATGAGAAAGATTGTCAATTAGAAACAAAGTTTATATTCTAAGCATATAAACTTTACAGACTGTTCTGTTAAAAAATACTATCCACTTTTCAAGCAAAATACCAAACAAAACACAGAAACACCACAAGATGAATATCTGAATTTAACATTCACAAATTTATATTTCTCAGCCTTAGGCTATACCCAACATCTATCTGATCATGGCATTATCACTGCTAATCAAAAGAATGAGAAGCCAAGGAGCCCGTAAGCATGTTGTAGCTCTTGGCCTTGTCTGGTTCTTTAGTATGAAGACCTCCAGTTGCTCCTAAGGCTTCCTTTACATATTTTACATGCATGAGAACTTGGCTGACCTATGCTTCTGTGTAAGCTCTGTCAGTAACTGATGAATCAGACAGGAAATTGTGGTATTTGACTTAAACTATTTAACAAAAGTAATAAACCTTTAAAATCAACTAAACACTTCAAATAGAATATCTTTAAATTCTCACAAAAAATGTACATTTATTTATCTTACTAAATCACAAAGGATAACTATTTTATTACTGATAATGATATAAATGCAGCAAATCATTATGCATTAACAAACTTAAATAAACTTGACACTATATCTAGTTACAAGGAGGCTGCTGGCCCCCACTCAACACTCATGGATGTATGCAACAGAGGTTGATATCAATTGCCTCATCAATTATTCCCCCCTCCCATCTTTATAATAAAAAAATAAATAAATAAAAAAAGCAGAATCAACAGTTATACCGGATTTGACACTATATGCACTTTGAATGGCTTAGCAAGTGTGGTTTCTGGCAAGCTTTGCCTTCTCTGCATCAGACATGAGTAGTCTACCCCAACAATCCATGAGACTTAATTGTATTCTCTTTTCAACTACCATAAATCATAACCCACTGACAATGGGATTTCACACAACATCCATAACAGTTTGGTCACAATGGAGTCAAATAGTAGGTATACCTGATCACCCCCTTTATCCAATCCCTTTTATTTTTTTGGGGAAAAAAATTAAATGTATATTTTCATTACCCTCCTTAACCCATCCCCGACAGGGGAATTCTAGCCTTGAATGTCCAAATGCCGGGGCGTTCGAATTATTAGGCCTAAATCAATTGAATGGCTGGCACAATACTGTGCCGCCCGGCAACTGGGCTTTTGAATGCGCGGTACACATGCTGTACCACCCGTCCTGTGTGGGTTAACAGGATCAAGGCAAAAACACAACACCCAAAGATGGGAATAATTTCAAATGTTAACCCAATTGCACCAGGAAATAATTGGACTGTATTAGCCACTGCATGAAGATTCACAATAGAGACCACAAGGCTTTTGGCATGTCTGTGCCTCAGCTGCAATTAAGGTATAACTTTGTTTCATCAATCCCAATTTTGGTCTTTGGCATTTCAGAAAAAAAGGCAAGTATAATAAATGTACTTACAGAATATGAAATATTAAACACATTTTATATTTTTATCAGGAAAAAAGACAATTTCTTTACAAAAACTAATTCTATGTGAAGCACTGCTTCCCGTAAATAAAAGAATCAAACACTGAACTATAAACAGGAAAGCCCCAAGTTAACCCTATCAATTTGAATATTCTATCAAGTACAAAAGTCACATTCCTGACAGTATTATCAAACATACATCAGGAAATAAGGGCATATTAACCTACTCACAACGGGGGCATTCCAGCCTTGCATGTGACAATGCAGGGGCTCTCGAACGCATAGGCCTAAATCAGTTAAATAAACAACGCCGTATGGCGTCACCCAGCGAACGGGCCTTGAATGCGCGGTACCGTAGTGTACCACCCGTCCAGAGAGGGTTAATAGCCTGTACGACTGACACAAATAATATGCAAATCAATTATATTTTTAACTGTCAAGCAAACTACCTACGAAAAATAAATCAATACAAGGGGTAATTAAAAGGGAATCTGATAACTAAATATTGATTATCAAATGTAAACATCGATTGTCTGCTTGTTGATCAATAACAATCATCTGCTGCATCTGATAGCTACTCTATGATCCCTGCAGACAGTTATCAAAAAATAACTGACATGTAGTTTCAAAAATTACCATAGTTTGCCAAAATACTCAATAAAGCTACATATAAAAGGGGCATCTATACTCAGGTGATGCCAAGGAACCCATAAGCATAAACTCAAACAATAAGAATCCAAATTTAAATTTAAATATACCTCTGGCTCTCAAGAAGTATGTTGCACACAACTGTAAGGTCCTTTTGTGAGGTATGTCACTATCTAATCCCACACAACAGGCATTTTCTGGGGATTGGATCACTCCCCTAAAGCATTTATACTTCTGTTGAAATTACAATTAATTTATTTCTACAGTTATGAAAACCTATCACACAAAATACTTATCAGAGTCAAATAACTTGGCTTAGATATCATTTATAGACTCTTTATTTCATCAAAGAGTCTAGAAAATAATATAAAACATCCAAATCTTAACCCAATCCCAACGGGCCCAGCGAGAAGTGGCAACCCCCTACGCTGGGCCTATGCAATAATGCATCGGGAACATCACACTGGTGTGTCGCCCCGTCATCAGGCATTTAGCTGTGTCACACAGGTGTGACACACCGTCATCTTAGGTTGAAGATGCTCAACCCAGGCTGAAGAACTCATTGTGGACAGGGGATAGATTTGCTTGTCTAGTCTCCAGGATGTATTTATTTCAGAGCAAGGCAGCTTTACGCAACTAACCTTCACTTTTCCCACTCTCTTTTAGTCCTTCATTGTAAAGATAGAGCCATTTTTTGTTTTAATTTGTGTGCAGTTGAAAAAAATTGTAGTCTAGGGTCCATATCAGCTTACTATTTTCTTTAATCTCAGTGTGGTAAAAGTATTGCTGTTTTATGGACAGACACAAAGCATCTTATTTTTTCGTATTTATGTACAGTCATGAATAAATACGAAACGCATAACTATCCACAATGAAGATGACATGAAGAGGTAAGGAAGAGGAAGGAAACTTGTGCTTATGACTGAGTGCATCACTACTGGCACAAGGGGGTACATTGTAGACACTTTCCTCTTCCTGTTCTGCTTGCACATCCTTAATCTGCGGTACTTTAAAGGTCGGTCAGTTGCTATGTGCCATCGCTCTATCAAGATAGTGCTTGCTAGAGACCGTGAATGGGAGCCATTCAAGGTACTAACTCCTGCTAGTGCTAGAAGAAAGAGGTGCCATTTAGGTTTTGGATGAAACCCATTTTGCTTAATATTATGGCAATCATAGTAATTATGACAAATTGTCATCATCACTCACTCATTACTCATAACACATTAAAATAATAGTGATACAAAATCCTTGCATGTCATGTACATCATGATGCCCGTTGTCAGCCCAGAGCTCCAGCATCATATATGTCATGACACCTGCACACAATGGGTTAAGTGGCCTATCTTGGAAGGGTTAAGGATTAACTGTACCTCAAGTGAGGTGGACAAAGATTTAAGGTTGAACTGACTAGTAAGTCAAAGAACAATGATTTTCAACCTTTCTGAAGTTGTGTAACTCTTCAATCTATTTGTGCGGGCCAATTTTTTGCCTATTGCTACTCCTGCCGTGAAGATAATAAGTGCACGCAGCCTCCACATGCGAGATCTCTCCCTGTGCAATGCCGTGCTGAGAGCACTTTTCACCAACTCAATTCTATATCAAGTCGTTTATTTATTTATTTATTTATTTTGTAACAAATCAAGACTGTCTTAAATGAAACTGCAGTAAGTATATACATATGTAGCAATGTAAAACAAGCATTTAGAGGGGGGAGATCATAACGTGATGAGACATCATTTGACCAGAGTGAAACATTCCCATGACATGATAGCACGTCATCCAGTGTGAATGGGTTAAGGCAGCACATATAGCTGTGCAGTTTCAAGCTACCTTTGCCACAAAAGTCTGCAAAATGCAGCTTCACTCTACCATTCTGCCAAGACTATAGCACATGCCCATGTCATAATTAGTCCTTTCATGTCAAAAGAACAACAAGATAATCTGGCGACTAGATAGAACTGGGACAGGGGGACCAAGAACAATCTACATTATGTTCACAAAATCCCTATTTTTATCTATCATTTTATCCTAGTCTTATCCTGATATCCTTCCTGTTTACCTGTGTATAATGTCCAATTAATGACTGGTAGAAAAAAAAGACAGCTCGCTGAATCTCCAAGATAGTTCTACTTTGGCCTACATGTTTCCCCCAGACAACATAGACTGATTACTATAGGCTTCTCACACTTCTGCTTACAACACAAACATCAACTGCAATGGGCACTTCAATTCCCTTGCTTGTGTATATGTAAACTACAAATACAAACAAAAAGTGATGATGATCTCAAAATTCAACAAAGTTAATAAAGAGGTGGAAACGCAAAAAAGAGAACATCTAGAATCATTCTAATACTTCTGTTTTCAATCTCCAACCCTCATGGCCACAGAATCAGCATAAACGTCGCTAAAGAGGAAAGTAAAGAAGCGAGGGCGAGTTCCATGCCGTTCGCTTCGCAGAGACCTTCAAAAACGGCCATTTTACTAAGGGGGAAAAAACGTGATCCAAACCTCTAAAACCTTCGATATTTCTTCTCCAGCTTCACTACCCTTCGAGAGCCCTTCCACCCTCCCGGAAAAATAAACAAATACGTAAATAAACTCTCCCTCGACAGTGAAGGTTGTGGACACACTTGCCATCAGGTGAAAAAACAGTCCTCACAGCGCATGCAAAACCCCGTTTTCCAAGTATTTCCCCTCGCCCACCCTGCTCCAGCCTCATCTCACCCACCTCGAGCCACCTTAAGGAATCCCCCGCGACGCCCCACAGGTCCCCAAAAGGAGGACAAGGGCGTCAAAAAGAGCGAAAAGTACGCACCGTTTCTTGTTCGCCACGCTAGGCCGAGGGAGGAAGGCGGCGCTGCTGCCATCTGGCGGCGGGCGGCGCAGGCGAGCATTCAGGGCGAGGGGGTCCCGCTCAATGCATTTCGTGGTCCCTTGGCTTTCGGGCCTCATTATGGGCCCCTAGCCTGTAGCATTTCGCTTTTTGATAGCTTAGTTTTATTCACGGGGTCTTTCTTGATTTGTCCGTGAAGGCTGAGACCTGCGACCAAGGCGAAGAGGGTCCTACGCTGGCTTTTCTTATTTATCCTCTTATTGCTATCGTCTATGTTCTTTCCCAGGCTTTGAAGCCTTATCATCAGCACGTTTCCTATTTTCTTTTTCCAAGGTTGTTTTCAGGATTGTCTCGGGGCGTTCTTGTTAATCAGTTTGCTCTCTGGTTTGCAATACTTGTCTAT
>BOPN01000468.1:223517-226017 GCA_017312705.2 Penaeus japonicus
CGGAACGTAGCAGAAAGCTAAAATTAAGATATAAGGTGTGAAGAAAAAAAAGAAGAAAACATGCATGAACTAAATTTTGCATGGACATTCTTTAGAATGAAAATTTATTGTTCTATAGTGTGTGATTACCAACCATGATAATCTTATATCTTTTAAATTTGATCTCAACACTTTTATATAACTACTACTGCCCTGGGCTGACAACATGCATAAAAAAGTATGCTTGAGTATGTGAAAAGCGAGTAAATTAATGAATGAGTAAATAAGTGGCATAATGAGGTATGGTGTTCTGAGGACAAAAGTGACAGCAAAAAGGATAGTAAAAGATGTTTTACTGTAAAAGATAGAACAAGATTATGAAAGATACAACATATTTCTGAAAATTACATGTGCTTCTGTGCAAAGGTGCTTTACTGAATGCCTGTGTATGACACGTGTGATAATATAGGTGTATAAAAGGTGTATGTCCATTTAAAAAAAAAGACATGCCCATTTATTTGTATATGGATCTGCATATTCATGTTTAAACAATAGCATAGCTGCAGAGGAGGGGGATCAAGAGGTATATGCTCCCCTTCAGATTTGTGAATTATTGACTTAATATTTAATATCATATAGTGACCTAATGAGTTAGACCTATATAAGTAATTCGTAAACCAAAAAAGTAACAATTCTATCAAGGAAGATACAAGAGCCACATCATAGACTCCTTCTTCAAAAGTTTTAGGAGCCTAACCCATTTTTCACCCACCCTCCCTTAAATCCTGGCAATGCTTCTATGCTCATGTATGCACACTCATGTACATCTACACATATTTGTATATACCTCTGTCTGCATAGGCACACATTTTTGTATGTATACACATAATCAATTACCTAAAAATGAATATGTGCTTGAGCATGTGCATCTACATAAGCATAAATGTCTACGTCAATGTGCTTTAAGTGTATGCACATTCTTGTACTTATTTATATACTCATGAAATCCTCGAAAACACACCAATTCTCTTCTCTGGTGGCCAGATGGTGGGGGCTAGTTTATCCATGAACTCATGCATTGTTAACACACGATGAAATTTTGCAAGAGCCTCCACTTTGAAGTATGTATCAAAGGGAATCTGAATCTGTGAAAACAAATTACATGAATGCACTAATGATATAGACAAAAAGTGAACAAAGCTTGAACTAATAACTATAGTCTTTGCATTAAAATCTAAAATGACTCAATATTTCTCAAAATCTATATTAACAAAATCACCACAAGTTCTGAAACATTATTTAATCACTTACCGATCGAGTCACTCCTGGCTTGTATTCCACCCATGGAGGTAAAACCAGCGTTCTGTTAAGACCTTTTGCAAAGCCTAAGGCACCTAGGAAGTGATCAGCCTGGTTGCCAAACCGCCCTGAAAGTGATACAAAGAAAATTATGTTGTGATCACTGTGCTATTTTATTGTGCTATGAGTAAGGAGTGAGTGATGATGGCAATTGCAGACATATTACTATATTTACCGTAACATTAAGCAAACCTAGATGGCACCACTTTCTTCCAGCACCAGCAGTAGAGAGAGCCTTGAATGGCGCCCATCCACGGTCTCTAGCAAGCACTATTTTTAGAGAGCGATGGCACACAGCAAGTTGGCAATCTCTTGCTCTAAAGTACCGCCGATGAAGGATGTGTAGGTAGTATGAGAAGAGGAAGGTGACTCAAATCATACCCAGTGTCTAAAATGTGCTCCTGTGCCAATATGGATGCCTTTTACTGTGGCACTCACAGTCACAAGCACAGGTTTCATTCCTCTTCCCCTAACTCTTCATGTTATCTTCATTGTATTTGTTCATGACAAGTGTTTTTATGTTTTGTTATTTCAACTAAAAACAGGAGGGTATTTTGTCATTATGAATAAGACTCATATTTCTTTTATTACTAGACTATACCTAGTATATGCACAATTTTAGTCAACTGCAGAATTGATAGAGCCTGTCATATGGCACATTTAAGTCTCCAAACACAGTGGTTCTAGTTTTATGAGTGACTGAAAGAGAGTGGGAAGATTCAAGCTGCCTTGCTCTGAAATAAAACCCATCCTGGAGACTGGGCAAGCGAATCTATCCCCTGTATACAATGGGTTAAAATTGGAGCAGAGTGTAAGTTACTGATGTTGAGCTTTATCAAACATTAAATGTAACTTATATGATTAAATCTATTGTATTCCAGTTAATAATTTCATGGAACTTTATAAATAAATCCTGATATACAATAAAAAAACATTTCCTATTCACTATGATTAGAGTGACCTAATCTGCTAAATAAGACATTGTTAATCTAGTTATTATTTTTAAGTAACCTGCATATACATCTATTAGGCATTCTAATGAGTATTAATAATAAAACATTTCAGGATTTTCTGGCTAACCTTCTATAGCAAGGTTTCATATTTCAGCTAAATTATGTCCTTGATTTTCCACATATTTCACTAATAATTCATACCTATTACT
>BOPN01000468.1:246017-253517 GCA_017312705.2 Penaeus japonicus
GTAGGGAGAAGGAGGAAGACAGGGCATAGTAAGAGAGTATGAGAGTGAGAGTGAGAGTGAGAGTGAGAGTGAGAGTAAGGGTCAGATGAGGAGACAGAGATAAATGGAGTAAGAGAGAGAGAAAGAACACAACTACAATAGATATCAGAAACATTCAGAGCCAAAAGACAGAGCAAGACACAGTGGGCGCGCGAATACGCCCACGGCCCGAGTAGGATTCGCGGGCGGGAGTGCCAGCTCCTCCTGGCGAGTAATTGGATAAGGGTCACCCCTCCTCCCCTTCCCCCTCCAGCTCCTCTCCCCCCTCCCCCTGGCAGTTACTATCTCGTCTCAACAGCTGTTTGTCAGAGTCAAAATGGCGACCCAGTGTTTGACACTCGGCCATACAAGTTCATGGTCTTACGAATACACGGCACACCGTACGTTCATGATAAGGAATTTTGGTTTCGGATCATTAGGAAGAATGAGTGGGAGAGAGGGAATGGGAGAGAGAGAGTGAGAGAGAGAGAGTGGGAGAGAGAGAGAGGGAGAGAGAGAGAGTGGGAGAGAGAGAGAGTGGGAGAGAGAGAGAGAGAGGGAGAGAGAGGGAGAGGGAGAGAGAGAGAGAGAGAGAGGGAGAGAGAGAGTGGGAGAGAGAGAGAGAGAGAGTGGGAGAGAGAGAGAGAGAGTGGGAGAAAGAGAAAACGGGAGAGAGAGAGAAAACGGGAGAGAGAGAGAGAATGGGAGAGAGAGAGAGAATGGGAGACAGAGACAGAGACAGAGACAGAGACAGAGACAGAGACAGAGACAGAGACAGAGACAGAGACAGAGACAGAGACAGAGACAGAGACAGAGACAGAGACAAAGAGACAGAACGAGGCAAAGAGAATCTCCAGAGCAACTAAAGGGTCAGCGCACCAGATAAAAAGGTCACAGTTGTCAGGCGAAGAGGGTCGCAGCTGTCTGTCTGTCTGTCTTTGATAAGGTTACTGGCGATGGACCTGAGATACTTCATGATATGTACTGTATGTCCTTGAACACGATGGCTTGAGTCTAATTACTTCACTCTATGTAACAGGGACTGATGTATGGTGAGTTAATTATCGGCGAATCTACATTATCAATATCATTTAATTACTAGGTATTTCCGTCTGATGCGCGAAGAATTGTTAACAATTAGAAAGAGGACACTCATCTTAGAAGAAAGGGAGACTCGGGCAGATGCGTATCCTAATGAAATAAATAAATAGAAACGCAGCCTCAGTATAAACAGAATGATTTAAAAAATAATCGAACGTTTTTGTTTCGTCTGGATAGGATTCCTTGGTGGATTCGAAACGTCACGAGTTGTTATTCTTTCGTTACTGTTGCTTTTTCATGTTATCTGTGTACACACGATCCTGTTTTGGTTTTCTGCTACGATTTTCAACAGTATCACAGACGAGCGTGTGTACATGCGTGCTTGCGCGCGTGTATTCGTGTGCGTGCGAATGTATTATATATATATATGTGTGTGTTGTGTTGTGTTGTGTTGTGTTGTGTTGTGTTGTGTTGTGTTGTGTTGTGTTGTGTTGTGTTGTGTTGTGTTGTGTTGTGTGTGTGTGTGTGTGTGTGTGTGTGTGTGTGTGTGTGTGTGTGTGTGTGTGTTGTGTGTGTGTTGTGTGTGCACACGCGTGCGCGTGTGTGCATGTGTGTGTATCGGTATGTTTCCTTATGAGGATTATGGAATAAGAAGATAAATATAATTGATGAGCAAGTCAGCGTGCGTTTGTAGCGTCAACATAACTAGATCGTATAAATTGCTGAATAACAAGAATTCCCATCAGTTTAAAGTTAGCTAACAAAGATATTTGGCCTGATTACCAAAGCAATGCCTAAGACATCGTAGCAACAGTGTATGGCTTGCAACAATAATACAAAAATCGACTATCGAATAATGCAACAGAACAACAGTGTTCAATTTCAACATAAGTTTAGCTAATTAACAGGACAAAAAATCAGAATTCCAAAACGGCGTGTATTAACAATGAAGTAACATAACTAAATGCCATTGCAATGCTGCAAATGGTATGACAGTATAGCAGTATCACAATTTTAGAAGATGAGGTCAGGGTGTTGATATTAAATGTCATGTTGTTAGTCATGCTATGCCTTGCAGGACAACTCGCTCCTTGACTCTTGCTTTCTGTTTTCCTCTTGTAAGAATAACCATTATAATTTATGGAATAAAGTGTTTTGAATTTGTAAGCATACACTGTCATGAATAGAGCGTGGGAAACTTTGTTAGATTTCTTTTTATATCCTGTTCAGATTTAGAAAGTTTATAGTTGTGTGTGTGTGTGTGTGTGTGTGTGTGTGTGTGTGTGTGTGTGTGTGTGTGTGTGTGTGTGTGTGTGTGTGTGTGTGTGTTTGTATTTGTATATATAAGTGTGTGTAAGTGTCTTATGTGACTTATAAAAACTAAATCGTGAAATCCTTTGTTGAAGGAGAGAGGGAGAGTGCTAACTTGTTGATGATTGTACCCGGTGGAGTGCAGTTAAAGTTAGTGAAGATTTTGATGCTTTATTACTCTGGCAGCGTAGTGTACAGATGGCAGGCGTGGCAGAAGCACCCAGAGAGGAATGGGGCGTCTTGCCATGCCCGCGAAGTCGAGCGTCCTTAGCAGGCAGGAGGCTGAGCGTGTCCTCTTCAGAGAGCTTTTCTAGAATGATGCTGGACACGACTAACAGACACAAAATAGAACTGGGTCATGTACATAGCATCTCAAAAAATAGTTCAAATTGTATTCGCAGTAAAAACGGCAAAAAGAGGAAACATACTCTTCGCTAAAGACAACCTTTATTTATGACCCGTGGAACAAGGGGAAAAGGCCAAAGTATGCGAGAGACAAGCAACTGTGAATATCGATGTAATAAGTATTGTATACTCATAGAAATTAATGAAACACATTATGGGGCTTTGTATAAGAAAGATACTAAGAATTATATAAAATAAGGCGTGGCAACTCTTCGCTAGGCTCTGGTCAGTTTGGAGAAAAGATACTTTCTTGACCTGAGGCGACGAGGGGAAACAGGAACATAAACCGCAAAATGTACTTGTGTCGAGGCGGTTACAGAGAGATAAACAAAAGCATGTGGACAAAAGTGACAGACAGACAGGCAGAATCTGACAAAATAAGATCAAAGATATCCATTGTTTTTTCTGCTCTATTCCAAATCAACCTCACTATGTCCTAAAAATCCCCCACCACTTTCTCAACAGCTCTTCCAAGTGGCGTACGTGCTCATCAAGATGGGTAATTCCCCCCGACCGGGAGTGTGGGTTCTGGAGCGATCGGTGAACAACGGGGAATCATACACACCGTGGCAGTACTTCGCTGACAACCCCGGGTGAGTCGTGTGGTGGAATGTTTCGAGTGTTTGGTGTTTGCTGGGGTTTATTTATGGTTGCCTGTGTTTGAGTGTGTGTATAAACCATTGTGAAGTTAAAGAGACTTTTTCATGGGAATTCTATCATAAAATATATTCATTCTTGATCCATCTCTTTATCCATCTATCTATATTTATGGTTGCCCGTCTATCTGTATCTATATCCAAATACATAGATCCACTCATTTATGGATTTACTTATTCCCAGCCTTCATTTATGTTTTACGATCACTTCTGATCAAAATGCCTTCCTTGCACAGAGACTGCGAGAACTTCTTCGGAGAGGAGTCTTTGCAGCCCATTGAAGAGGACAATGATGTCACCTGCGTCACTCATTTCTCTAAGGTGGTGCCGCTGGAAGGAGGAGAGGTAAGTGATAAAACAGATGTCATAGAAAAAAGGGGAATAATAGAGGGGAAAGATGAGGATAATTGAATATACGTATGTAGAAAGCTAAAAGCTATTAGAATACATATCTAGATTATTTTTTTTCTCAACAGAAGAAAACGAACTCGTGTACTGTGTTTCTCAGTTCGCATTTTTTTTTACGTCACAATGCTGAGATGGCTCCAACTGTATCTTCATTTCAGATCGTCGTGTCGCTGCTCAACAACCGGCCATCGGCGAACAGTTTCTTCAACTCGTCCGTCCTGCAAGAGTTCACGCGAGCGACTAACGTGCGACTGAGGCTGTTGCGCACCAAGACGCTCCTCGGCCATCTCATGTCGGTGGCCAGGCAGGACCCGTCCGTCACCAGAAGAGTAGGCGGGCTTTAGTTTTTGTTCTTTTTATTGATGGGATGGTGATGTGATTATTTGTGATGTGAGATGTGGAGGAAGATATAAAGGGCGAATGAAAGAATAGGAAAACTGTGGTATTGTTTTTTTTTTTTTTTTTTTTTATATGGTAGTTGTGGAGGAACATACAACATGAACGAAAAACTAGGAAATCGTACTAGGATACCTTTTTTTTTTAAACCGTAGCTGATGATTTGATATTAGTTTGAAAATCGTTAAGGTATTACTCTTTGTTCACCAATTTATCTGTTATATGTATAATATATACCTGTGATATGATG
Source organism: Penaeus japonicus (assembly GCA_017312705.2). Lineage (NCBI taxonomy): Eukaryota > Metazoa > Arthropoda > Malacostraca > Decapoda > Penaeidae > Penaeus > Penaeus japonicus. The sequence goes on from BOPN01000468.1 coordinate 250,503, forward strand.
GTAGAAAAGGTAGCATTGTTAAAGAATACTCCTAGCACTTAAAATTAACATGATATCTCGACATTGTGTTTTCTACACATAGACAGGTAAACTTATCTGAAAAGGACACACTATTAGGTGATTTCCTCGACGGGTGAAAAGCACTCCCTGTATCCACCGAATAGAATAGACCTTTTGACTATCATAACTACCTACTCACTCCGCATCAACTCTTCCTTTCCAGTATTTCTACTCCATCAAAGACATCAGTATTGGAGGCAGGTGCGTGTGCAACGGCCACGCAGATGTGTGTGACATCACAGACCCTAACGACCTGTATAAGCTCCAGTGCCGGTGCCAGCACAACACCTGCGGCTCCCAGTGCGAGGAGTGCTGTCCGGGTTTCATCCAGAAGAAGTGGAGGCCCGCCGGCTATCAGGACGGCTTCGTGTGCGAACGTGAGTCTTCGTTTCGGGTCGGCGGGAGATGTGATGCTGGAGGGTTTTAAGGGAGTCCTTGTGATTATAAATGTATATCTGTAAATGTATATATATATATATATATATATATATGTGTGTGTGTGTGTGTGTGTGTGTGTGTGTGTGTGTGTGTGTGTGTGTGTGTGTGTGTGTGTGTGTGTGTGAGTGTGAGTGTGAGTGTGAGTGTGAGTGTGAGTGTGAGTGTGTGTGTGTGTGTGTGTGTGAGTGTGTGAGTGTGTGAGTGTGTGAGTGTGTGAGTGTGTGAGTGTGAGTGTGAGTGTGAGTGTGAGTGTGAGTGTGAGTGTGAGTGTGAGTGTGAGTGTGAGTGTGTGTGTGTGTGTGTGTGTGTGTGTGTGTGTGAGTGTGTGTATGTATGTATGTATATATGTATGTATGTATGTATAATCGGTCACACCATGCGATCTATTATTCTGATAGCTGGAAAAAAACGATCATGATAAGTACCCAATTCTTTCATTAAGGGACATGAAAGTTGATAACACATGTCTGTTTTCAGCATGCAACTGCTACGGCCACACAGACGAGTGCATATTTGACGAAGAGGTGAACCGAAAGGGCCTCTCCATCGACATCTACGGCATCTACGAGGGCGGAGGAGTGTGCCAGAACTGCCGGCACAACACCGAGGGCATCAACTGCGACAAGTGCATCCCGGGGTACTACCGGCCGTACGACAGGGAGCTGAATGACACCGACGTCTGCCAGCCGTGTCAGTGCAACGTGTTCTACTCGACCGGCAACTGCGCCGAGGGCTCGGGCCAGTGCGAGTGCCGACCCGAGTTCCTGCCTCCGTATTGCCAGGAGTGCAACGACGGCTACTACGACTACCCGGACTGCAAGCCGTGCGACTGCCACCGAAACGGCACCGTCGGGGGCGTGTGCGAGGTGGGCGGCGGCCAGTGCCCCTGCAAGGAGAACTACCAAGGTCTCAACTGCGACGAGTGTGCGCCGGGCTACTACAACTTCCCCGAGTGCCTTCCGTGTGACTGCTACGACATCGGCTCCCTCAACGAGACCTGCGACATCGTCACCGGACAGTGCAGCTGCGAGAATAACTTCGGCGGGCGGGCGTGCGAGCGGTGCGAGCATGGATACTATGACTACCCTACTTGCTCTTGTAAGTGCATGCATATCCTTTTCCTATACAAGTAGGGCATTCTAAATAGACGAAGCCTAATGCAATACAGTAAAAGAAATATAGTATATAGTGGGATTTAATTATATGCATAATAATTTTCTTCTTGTCTGTATAAGTGGAATTTTCTTTGCAGTCTGTAATTGCGATGCAAGAGGAACCGACGACGAAATCTGCAACAAGGACACCGGGGAGTGCCTGTGCCTGGTCGGCTACAGCGGGTCTCGGTGCGACGGCAGCGCCCCTGGATTTTGGGGCTATCCTCTCATCCAGAGCTGCGGCTGCCACGAACGGGGCTCCGCCTCCACGATCTGCGATGCGTCCGGGGCCTGTGCTTGTCTGGCCGGCTTTGCGGGTCGCGCGTGTGACCAGTGCAGCCCTGGCTACTACAATTTCCCGGAGTGCATGCCGTGCAACTGCGACCAGGCGGGTAGCATTGGCATCTCCTGCGATAACGATGGCAAATGCCGCTGCAAACCCAATTATGATGGCATTCATTGCGACATGTGCAGAGAAGGATTCTATAATTTCCCATTGTGTGAAGGTAGGTTGACACATATACTTGTGTGCACATAAACAGGTACGCTTACACAGACACAGAATTGTTCATATACAGAGGCGTTGGCCGGTGGGGGGGGGAGGGGGGGGGTCATAGAATGCATTATTTAAACTTAATTTTTGATATTGAATAGTTTTTCGTAAAGTTAAACAATGCAGTCACGAGAGCAGCGTCACAACTCAGAAGATAGTACGAGTTCGTGAAGCATGTTCAATCCCCTTCCCAACACACGTGACCACATAATAGAATTCTTACAGGCGCTCACGCATATATATAGGCTCACGCATAGATATTGCAATTTCAAGTTATAGATGGTGTGTTCTAAACCTTATGCATGTCTTGAATTTCAGAATGCAATTGTAACCCTGCTGGTGTTCTGGAAACTTTTGCCGGCTGCGGCAATGCTCCAGTAGGAGAATTGTGCGAGTGCAAAGAACGTGTCACAGGGAGGATCTGCAACATGTGCAAGGATCTGTACTGGAACCTTCGCTATGACAATCCCCTCGGCTGCGAGGACTGTGGCTGCCACACGCCGGGAACCATCGGCGGCGTGGCTTCCTGCAACTCCGAGACAGGCCAATGCTTCTGCAAGCCCGGAGTCACAGCTCGCAGATGCAACGAGTGCCGTGACGGAACCTTCAACCTCCTGGAAAACAACCTCTTTGGCTGCTCGGAGTGTGGTTGCAACCAGGGCGGCTCCGTTGACAACACTTGCGACAAGATCACCGGCCAGTGCCGCTGCAGGCCGAGGGTCACAGGGCAGAGGTGCAACGAGGTTCTGAAGCTGCATTACTTCCCGACGCTTTACCAGCTGAAGTACGAGGCCGAGGATGGACACACTC
>BOPN01000468.1:258517-266017 GCA_017312705.2 Penaeus japonicus
GTTTGTTTTTGTTTTATTTTGATTTTTTTTTGTGTGTATTTGTTAGATTGTGGTTTGAATTTGTTGTTGTCTTGTATCCATTTTATTTTGGACTATAACACTTTTTTTTATTTATTTATTTATTTATTTTTATATCAAGGCTAAGATGCACTTGACAGGTTGATATGTTGACTGATTAACAGGTAGGTGATGATAGTTATTTGAAATGTGGCACCCTTTCTTGAACATGTTACAATCCGCCAGTCATCATCAAGCTCCCTTGTGCATCTTTGCCTCAATAAAAAAAAAAAAAAAAAAATAAAAATTGAGTGTAGTCTAGAAGTCTTTCTTGTTGATTCTCATAACTGTTGTAGCATGGCTTTCACATGTATAGTGGAACTTCATACTTATCTATATAACTTTGTTTTCTCTAACTCTGTATTTGTCAGAGCAGGAATGATCTTTAGTAGTTTGCAAATTGAAATGTTGCAGAAATGTAGAAAAAGAATGCTTGACCTATGCTACTCCATGGCAGGACCAGCAGTAAATGTACTGACTTCCCATTAATCATTTTATTTGTGTATGTCACAGTATCATTACACTACAACAAAATCAGGAACAGGAAAGAAAAAAAATTATGAAAAGTTAAGAGAAGGAATGTAATAGTGCAAGAATTGATGTTGACTCTTTGCCTCTCAACAAAAGCTTGTCTCTATTTTATATTTTGCTTTTCAGTCAAAAGTACAACCAATTTTCTTGAAAGTATTTTGAGACATATATGAAGTCTTATTTGGCTATATAGTGCAGCATTTAGTTCTACAGAGATGTTTTAGATCAGACTAAGTATTGGCATGTCAACTAGGATCTAATCTTAGAAAGACAACTATACTGTAGATGGTTTATGTAATATTAGTCACAGAAATAGAAGTGCCATGTTATCTTTGTTTATCTAACTATCTATCTATCTATCCATCAGTGTATATATCATCTGTCTGTCTTTATCTATTTGTGTGTTTATCTATTTATCTGTCTATCTCAGTTCTGTCTGTAACTAAGCAATCTCTCTATTTGTGATTGTCTCATCGTTGCATGCTTCTGCACTTTGCTTATGCAAATTTATATTTCCTTTAGAGCTGAAGCTTGGATGAATATGATGACTTGAAAGATGATGAGCATTGTACTTTCACATTTTGTTTAAATTCATTTATTAAATCCATGTGAGTAAGTCCTACATTATAACTCATCACCTAAAGTCATCAACTCTTGGAGCCTTAGTTCAATTTTTACTTTGAATGTGATTTTTTTCATCATCACTTTTTTTTCTCTTTTTATTATTCCAGAGTTCGATCTTAATGTGTTGCTGCAGAATGGACAGTTCTATGAGGGATCCCTTCCAGTACATCACTGTCCTAGTACATCTGGATGCAGAGCTGTGATTAGGCAGACCGATGGCACTCACGTATTTGACATCTTGGAGAATTTTGTTCTGTCACTGAAGGTTTGACTGTTTCCTTTTGTAGTAGCGGGTTCGTGGGGCACTCACCCTCCTACACTTTGATTGTATACTAATTGGTATCATTGTTGATATGGTTTTGCCATTATTGTTACTATCATTTTTATTTTTGATAATGATGATAGTGATTATGATAGTAATGATGATAGAGATATCAATAGCAATAATGATATTAGTAATGATAGTAATAGTAAAAGTATTAATAGATAATGATAATAATGATAATGATAATAATAATAATAATAATAATAATAATAATAATAATAATAATAATAATAATGATGATAATGATAATAATTATCATAATAATAATGATAGTAATGATAGTGATAATAGTCAGAATTATAAAAATGACAACAGTAATGATAGTAGCAATATATATCACCACAGTTATTAGTATCATTATTTTAAAGGGAGATTATGTAAATGAAATATGAATGAATTTGGAAATTTATCAGTTTAAAATGTATCATACAGCATGTATGTTATGTAATCAAATACTTATATTATATCATTGTATACACAGGAGCCAAACCACAAGTCCATTTGGCTTGATTATTTGCTAGTGATTCCAGCAGCACAGTACACTGAAGAAGTATTGCATGAACTCCCACATGACAACACTGCAGACTTCATTAGGATTTGTGGAGAGAACAATTTCAACGTTCTGTCAAATGCTACTGGTTAGTTTATTTGAATGATTTTTGGTTTGATTATTCTGTATTAAATCTGATATAAGGCAAAAGATTATATTTCATTTAAAATGAAGTAAATAAGATGGATGATTTTTTTGTTCAGGATTTTGTAAGGAAGCTGCCTTCAAGTTGACAATGGATTATAACAATGGAGCTCTGCCCTGCGAGTGTGACTTCTATGGTTCTGAAAGCTTTGAGTGTGAGGAATTCGGAGGCCAGTGCCTCTGCCGTCCTAATGTGATTGGCCGAAGGTGTAATCGTTGCAAGACTGGGTACTTTGGCTTCCCTGATTGCAAGCCTTGTGATTGCCCCTCCACTGCCCTCTGTGATCCCGTGTCTGGTTGGTGTTTTGTTGATTCTTATCTTTATATTTAAACATATTATATTTGAACATATTAAAAAAGAAGAGTTAACATGAATTAGAGTTAACATATAAAAAAGAAGAGTTAACATGAATTATGTGATAGAACTTGATCTTGAGCATTTTTTTTGACTGAAAAGTGAAATGTTTATTTAATTTTCATTTACTTCTCTCTTAGGTGAGTGCATTTGCCCACCACGTGTTGAGGGTGACAGGTGTGAGCGCTGTGCCCCCTTCACCTATGGATTTGATCCAATCATCGGATGTGAAGAGTGCCAATGTTCTCCCCTTGGTGTCAGGGCTGGGAATCTCCAGTGTGAATTGGAAACCGGCCAGTGTGATTGCAAGGATTCTGTAGTTGGAAGAAGGCAAGTCTTGGTTGTATTGCAGATAGAAATTGTAATGGCTGTATGTTTGTATTATAGAAAATAGTATCATGACTATGTTTCAATCTCATGCTATATGCAGCTGATATATTTCATACCTAGTATAACAAATTTTTTGGATAGTAATATAACATTTGTAACTTGCCTGTTATTAGGGACTGACTATTATCAGTTTCATTATGAAGTTATCAATAACCTATGATGATTACTTGCTAGTGCTAGGACATTGCTTGCTTGGCCCTCAGTTACTTGTCTTACCACTGTACCATATTTACCCTTAAAACTATAAAGAACTTAATTCTTCAATACTTATACTTTATATATGTTGATTTTTTTTTGTGAGCAGATGTGAGCGATGTGCTGCTGGTTACTGGTCTTTCCCCTTCTGCCAGCTGTGTGATTGTGATCTACGAGGAACAGAAGCAGACATTTGTAACCAGGTGATAATTTTCAGCTTTCTTTGTAGGATTCTTCATGATGTAGTGGTTAATAAAGCAATTGGTTACAGTAACTGAATAAGGGGAAGCATATTATGTACTTTTTTATACTTACCAAATGATAAGTAAACCTATTTGTTATAAATATATAGAGATATAGAGATACTGGCATATATATACATTTTTTTTTGTTCTGGGATTCCTTAATCATTAACTCCTTTTCTCCAAATGTACAGGATGATGCCAGCTGCTTCTGTAAGTCCAACGTCCAGGGTCGTGCCTGTGATGCCTGCCAGCCGGGTTCATATAACTTGGAAGAAAGCAATCCTAATGGATGTACAAAGTGCTTCTGCTTTGGGAAGTCTGAATATTGTTCATCTGCTGATGCATACTGGGAGGAGTTGATGGTATGTGTTTTTCAGTATAATTTTAAAAGCATGTCATTGACTGAAATTGATAACAGATTGGTGTGATATTTGAAATAATAGTACTGATTTGATTTTTTTCCTTGCTTAAGAATTTTCTGTAAGTCTTTATAAATCCTACCTATGTCATGCATCTGCAATCACTAACTACAAACTTGTTCTCCTTCATCAGATGAATGAAATGACTGCCTGGGAGGTTGTTGTGGTGGAACAAACATCTTCAGGTGAGAGTAGTTTGTCATTCTCATCTCTGGCTCAAGCACCAAGTCGCTACGAGGAGCTCATCGTCCAAGACCTGGCAAACATTGATAACATCTATCCAGAGGGTCACGTTTTCTTCTCTGCGGACAATATCTACCTTGGCAATAGCATCTCTTCCTATGGTGGATTCTTCAGATATTCACTCTTGTTTGTGAAAGGGGATAATGGTAAGTTTACATAGCATTTAAAAAAATGGGATTATATTTTTAAAACAAAAAGTGAACATAATATTTGTGATATTTCATTTACATAGACATCACATTCCAGTGTCATATGATGAGAGAGGAGATTATTTGATTTATTCTCCAACAAAATATTGATATATATATTTAGATGAAATGATGTATGAAACTTCTCTTAAAGTAAAACTACATATTATAACTGGTATATAGATAATTTATATTTTTAAAAGAAAGTATTGGATATTCTTGACTATGTTTTACCTTGCATGTAACTGTAGTCCCTGTCTTTGAATATGAAGGATAATAGCTTAACTATATATTATTTAAGTAAATAAAAAGGTAAGATAGCAAATATTATGTCAATATGTTCTATGTGACTGAAAATATAAGAAAGTAAATTGATTTTTACTTTTCCTTCTCTAATGGCTTTTATCTTTACAGGAACTGAGCTTACTGGTCCAGATGTTATTCTGACAGGAAGTAATGTCATTGCTCTGTATTACTCTGAATATGATCCAGCAACCTCTCAAGTGTATGATGGTTATGTGCGGCTGACAGAGCACAGTTTTAGAACACTCTCAGGTAATTGTGTGTTGTGCTCTTAGGCCCTCTTATTGATACCAAAGAAAACAGATAATCTATTTGTAGACTGTAGGAGATGTATTTGATTCATATTTTAGAAGTCGCAGAAATGCTATATCCATTTTGAAAGAGTATGATACACAAAGTACCTTTAATATGAAAACACTCTTTTTGATAATGGAATGTGATTTTGCTTTATATAGGAGCTCCACTGCAGAGGGACCAGTTCATGATGCTGCTGTATGGACTGGATGGTATATTCATCAGAGCCAGTTACTGGAGCAACTCTGTTGAAGCCAGGTAATAATGGTGAATGCCAGAAAATTGTATTTTGAAAACTTTTCAATGTAGATTTTGATCATTGCATTCCAAAAATATGACTGATTTTTATATGTGAACTGAATTAGAGTAGATACAAGGGATTGCTTAGTGCATGTCTGTGTCAGATAGCAATGCCAAGGCATGGAAACTAACAATGTGAAATATTCCAGGCTGTATAATGTTAGTATGGAAGCTGCAACTGTCAACTGGCCAGGACCAGGAGCCAGGTCATCCTTGTCTGTTGAACTGTGCCAGTGTCCTGTGAATTATCAAGGTAAGCACATTGTTCTTGTTAGTTGTTTGTTTTTCAAATATTTTTTTTATACCAACTTTTTTTTGGTAGATCTGAGTGAAATTAGGCTCTGATATGCTATTCTAGCTGTACCTTTTGTTTTTGTTACTTTGCATAAGAGCTCTAGGGCAAAGAAAAATAAAATAATTTGATAATGATCTGAAAATTATCCATTGTAGTAAGCAGGCTCATTATTTTCTATTATCTAAATTCACCTACTTTATCAGATAAAATTTTCTGGTGAAACACAAGTTTCTTATCTAAAACTAATATAATTATGAATATGATTCTTTAGGTTCATCTTGTGAAGAATGTGCTGATGGATACTATAGAGCTCAGCGAGGGCCTTATGGAGGATACTGTGTCCCATGCCAGTGCAATGGCCATGCAAGCACATGCGACAAAGTGACTGGAAAATGCTTGGTAAGAGTTTTATGTTGTTCTGTATTTCATGCAGGAAATGCATGTTATCTTTTCACTTTGATTCATTAGATCACTTAGATTTTGAGCATTTTTGGTTAAAAAATTGGTACCAATTTTATGTAAACTGAAGGTTTATATATTTCATAAAAGAATGCTGTCCATCCATAGTAATTTAGTGGAGAACGGATTGCTATAAAAGATCTATATATGGATATATATTGATCTTGTAAGACTATAATTGAATGGGTAGTTTGAAGTTACAGTACTGGCATAACTTTTGCCTATAGATGATATGATCTGTTGCAGAGTTTCTTCCCATCATTTCTCAAAATTGAAAGAGTGAGTAGTGTGTTTCTGATAGGATGTTTCCGATATGTGTCGAGATAGCGTTTGTTTGATATGCTTTTGATTTTTGGTGAAAATGTTTTGACTATATGGTGTGAATAATAAAAAAAAAAAAAAAATAGGGGTGATTTAGACTACTTTTAAGCTTTTGGAGAAATCTGGTAATATTTGGACCTTTCTTCATGCAACCAGTTGTTAAGCATTGTCATGGGCAATTGTTTACATGAGCTACAGCTATCAATCTGCCAATTGTTAGCAAGGATATGCCAATTGTTAGAAAATGATAGGAAGAGGCCCAAGATAATCACTTACAGAAAACATTTGTTTTTGTATGTTACAAAGTGTTTCACATACCAAAATATTACTTACATTAGCTTACAATATATGAAAATGCAGTCCTAAAGAGAGGTTTGAGTTTAGCCCCTGAAAGTTTTTGCTGATAGAGTAAGGCTGATGAGTATTGCTTTAATAACTATACTCAACTTGCTCTTGTTACTTCTAGTCCCTATCCCCCCTATGTAGTGCCATGTAATACTGGTGAGGATTTTTGTTTACTAAGTCATGCAAAATGTCTTGCATTGGTTTATGTGTATGTTTGTTATTACTATTTTCTGATTTTCTTTTGGTTTATCTGTGTGTGTTTAGGATTCTCATTTGTATTAATAATTTAAAATAAGGATTCATTGATATTTATGGGATCTAACTTTGTCCTCTGCTACTGTTAAAGAATTTGTAGGGAAAATGGTAGAGTTCAGTCATATCAATTTACAGAAGTTCTCACAGAAATAAGAACACATCCTTTCAGAATAACAGATTTCAGATGGAGTATTGGTTAATTCAGTTTATGAAATTAGGCATCTTTATAACTATTCCCAAGAACCTTGTTCACTGCAACTAAGCATTATGGTGATCAGCACTTTATTATTACATATTATTGTCAAAATTTTACTACCTTATCAGTTTTAAGTAATTAATATATATTTACAGAATTGCCTGCATAACACTGTTGGTGATTACTGTGAAATGTGTGAGCCAGGATACCATGGAGATGCAACCAAGGGTACTCCATATGACTGTCTGATTTGTGCATGTCCAATGCCATCTATTACAAACAAGTAAGTGATTGAGTGATTGAGTGATTGAGTGATTGAGTGATTGAGTGAGTGAGTGAGTGAGTGAGTGAGAGAGTGAGAGAGTGAGAGAGTGAGAGAGTGGGTGATTGATTGATTGATTGATTGAGTGAGTGAGTGAGTGAGTGAGTGAGTGAGTGAGTGAGTGAGTGAGTGAGTGAGTGAGTG
>BOPN01000468.1:278517-286017 GCA_017312705.2 Penaeus japonicus
GAATTTTAACTGTAACCAAAAAATTAAAAAGTGTAGGTAAGTAGAAGTCTATGATTGCAATGTGACGGACTTCAGATGCCAATGACGTTAGAAATAGGCATGTTAATCAAATCAGAAAGTAAAACAGACATTGTGGGAACAAGGAAAAAAGACAAGCATGCAGAAAGAGCAAATGTAGAAAAGAGAGTTAAAAGATTTTTCAATATTTATCATAATCAATGTCATTATTCCTTATTATTGGTATCATTATGATATTTTTATTCTTTCTCTTTATCTTCATAGGCTCTGAAACTGTCAGGAGGTGTCAGTGATGATGCAGTTGTGTCGCAGAGGAAGTCGGAAGAGAAGTATGAGATGGCAGAATTGCGTTCGCAGCAAGTGGAAAGCGAGTTGCAGCCTCAACTTGCGCAGGCTCAACATGATGTCCGCACCCTCAGAGATATGAATACATACATTAGTGACACTGTCATGGTGATTAGCAAGTTAGTTGAATCTCTCTTTATTTCATCTTATTTTATGTTTTTATTTTTCTTGTTTTTTTTTGGTTGCTGATACTTTCTTCCTTATGATTATCATTAGTATTGAGATCTTGAAGATATTCCTTGTGGACTAAGTACCTAAATGCAGAAGAATATGATTAGAGATAATATTTTTGACAAACAACTTCCAAGAGGGGTTAATCTAAATTTAACTCTATTCTACAGTGTTAATGTTTCCTTTTTGAACAGTGGACTGGACCAGCTACAGCAAGAATCCATTGCAAGTGAAGCCTCCAATCTGAAGCAGAATGCCATTCAGTCAAGGGACATTGCTGGGGAAGCCATTCAAAGCATAACCAATGTTGAGGATCAGCTTCCTGATGCAACAGCTCGAGCTCGTCAGCTGATGAAAAATGTCGCTGATGGGAACAAGGCCATTCAACTTGCACACAGACAAGGTATCTTGATTTGACAGGGTGGTAGGATTTAGCTAAGTATCCATATTTATGGAGATCATAATTAACTATTGATAAGATAATCTAATTTAATTTGAGACACATTTTTATAGATGATGATTAAATTTGATATTCTTTTATGTAGATGAGTTATTTCCCATTAATTTGTTTCCAATGCAAATACAAAATAATGTCTCCCTCCTCCAAAACACTATAATTTTTTTTCTATTTGGTCATACAAATCATTCATAAAGATTAAAGAATAATACAGCATTTTTAAAAAATAGTGGAACAGGTAGAACAGCAAGTGCCAGAGATGATGGAACTGGCAACCAACCTGCGCCAAAAGAAGGAATCCATCCAAATTAAGGGCATTGATGTGGGCGACCGACTAAAGGCGCTACGCCGTTCCATCCAGAAGACGCGGGAGTTGGCCAACAAGATCAAAGTTGGTGTTGACTTCCAGCCCAACACAACCATTGAGCTCCAGAACCCGGAGGATATTACTAAGGCTGCGACGTCCACAAAGGTATGGCGGCTGAGCTTCAGGTTATGATGATGCGTGGACTTTATTTATTTTGGGGTAGAAGTTTTGGAGCTTACTTGTCTGCCTATCTTTCTTTCTTATAATTTATTAAAATTTTTGTTGTCTATTTGTCAGTTTGTATATCAATTGATTCAGTTATTTATGTACTTGCTTTTTGTTTAGATATCTAGTTTTTGTTTATTTGATTTATCTATTGTTTGTGTATAATTTAATATCTTACTTTTTATTACCTATCCATTTCTATGTTATAAATTACTCAGATTGATCAATTCATTTGTTTGCAAATTTGGTTATTATTCACTTATCATTTCATTATTCATTCATTATATGTCTATTATTTAATTAATTATTTATTTGTTTATTTATTTATTCATTTATTCATTTATTAATTTATTCATTTCTTTATTCATGCATCTGTCCTTCCTGATGTGTACACCTTTGCCCTGGGAATGAACTTTTATTCAGATTTATTGACATTAAGATTAAAAGAGTTTGTTCAAAAAAGGAGAAAAAAACAGGAAAGGAAGTAGAAGAGAAGAGGTGAGGGGGAGGGGGCAATAAGAGACCATTTGAAACTGATTAAATATATAATGCCATGCCTTTCATAACCTTACTTATTGATTATATCATAGTAAGTTTTGTTCATTCGTTCATAAAATTACCACTGAAATTCAATGACCACTTATTTTGGATATTATATATCATATAACAGCATTGTGAAAAATCATATCATCACTTAGAAGATATGCCTACATAATATTTTTTAAGTGTATCCTGCATGTATTACCAACAGGTATCGATGTTCGTACGAACAGATGAACCTTCAGGATTATTGATGTTCATGGGAACCCCAGTCGGAGGTAGTAAGTTGATGCGCCGCACAAGGACGGATGATTTCATGGCCTTGGAGGTAGACAGTGGCTTTGTCCGCCTCACAATGGATTTGGGTGATGGTGCACACTCCATTGAGAACAATAAGCTGCGCATAGATGATGGCATTTGGAGAGAAGTTAGGGTTGACAGGTATGATTGTTGTGCTTTTGAAATTTTTGATACTTCCCATTTACTTTAAAGAATTTGTATATAATTAGTGGTGAGGCTTCTGATGATACAAGCAAATCATAATTCCAGAACGGGTAAGCTTGTGAAATTGAGCATAGTTTACGAAGATGAGGACAAAAACGAGGCAATTGCTTCTGTAGAAAATGAGTTGCCAGGCACCTACTCAGTCTTCAACCTTGATGCAGGAGTGTCAAAGATATTCATTGGTGGAATCCCGGCTGGAGTTCAGGTTGATAGAACCATCCGTAGCACTTCTTTCTACGGCCAATTAGAAGACTTCAGGCTCAATGATCGTCCTATTGGTCTGTGGAACTTCATGTCCAATGGCACCAATAACATTCAACAACGTGGTGCTCTTGAAAGGTATTTAAGAATCTTATATTTGATAGACTAAGAATGATTTTTCATATTTTCTTTTTTTCACTACCTTTTAGTTTATTATATGCTTTACCAATTTTGTTCCCTTGAGAGAGTTCAGCCATTTATGAAGAGAATGTAAGCTAGTGTCATAGGAAAATCATGATTAAATTGGTAATGTCTTTTCAGAGATCAGCTGGTAGACTTGGTTCCTCCAACTGGACTAAGATTTGATGGTAATGGATATGCAGCCATGGATACACGCAATGGCTACAGATTCAAGAAGAAGTTTGATCTACAGCTTGACTTTAAGACATATTCTGAAGATGGCATCCTTTTCTTTATTAGTGGTGCTGATGTATGTCTGATTATTAAAACTATTATTATTATTTTGAATGGAAAAGATGGAATGACTTCCAGCATGTAAATGTCTTTAAATGGCATCAATTTCAAGTACTATACTTAATTGGAATAAGAATATGAGAATTATACATAGTTGTGTACAATGTTCCTGTCAGGATTATAATAGTAGAGTTTCCCTACAAGCTTGGCATTTGTCAATGTAATTAGTAAGATTATTTGTTTGTTATTGTTATCCTTCAGAACCAGTATATGGCTGTTACCATGGAAGAAGGCCATGTGCTGTTCCAATACAACCTTGGAACAGGAGTGGCCACAATGAGGTCAGAGGAAACCTGTCATGATGGAGAGTGGCACCATGTAGAAGTTGCAAGAGAGCAGAGTAGGGGCCTCATGAAGGTCAGAGACAAAATTGATTTGATGGGTCTGGTATTGGTAAATGCTGCAAAATATTGTTCTATTGATATATATATATATATATATATATATATATATATATATATATATATATATATATATATATATATATATACATATATATACATATATATACATATATATACATATATATACATATATATACATATATATACATATATATATACATATATACATATATACATATATACATATATATATATATATATATATATATATATACATATATATATATATATATATATATATATATATATATATATATATATATATATATATATATATATATATATATATATATATATATATACATATATATATATATATATATATATATATATATATATATATACATATATATATATTTATATATATATATGTATATATATATATATATAACATTTTAGTTGATATTTTTGTACATATTTCTTTCTTTTTTTAAATTTCAGGTTGATGGTCAGGGAGTCCAGGGAGAATCTCCAGGCAGTGCAAAGTTGTTCTTAGAAGTACCACAAAGAATGTATTTTGGAGGCTTGCCTGGTGAACATGAATTTATTGATACAACAAATGATGACTTTGATGGGTGTATTGATAACATAGTCATGTCCTCTGTAGCTGTTGATCTTTCTAAGAGTACAGAAACATTAAGTGCAGCACCTGGCTGCCCAGTAAAGGTAATTGTTAATGGACGTCATTTTGCTAATTGTCTAGCATAAGAATTAGCTTTGAAATATTTTTGATAGACTCCTCATAACCAAATGATATGTATGTATTATTTAATTGACATTTTTTATATGTATTGACCAATTCTAAGAAGTTACTCTGCTAGTGTGCATCTTATCTAGTGGTACAAAAAATGCAACATGACACCACAAAATGGAATTTATATGACAATGACAAATTTCAGGTGGCCAGCTTAGTATCCTTTGAGAAGATGGCTCCAGGCTATGTGAAGCACACAAGCCCTGATGGAACTGGCCTGCAACTCACCTTCAAGTTTAAGACAGACCAAACAGATGGACTCATTTTCTATACAACTACGAGGAACCAGGACAGTTATGTCTCTTTGTCACTGGCAGAAAGTGCTCTCATTCTGAGAGCTGCTCCAGGTGGAGAGCTTAGCACAGGTACAGCCTTTATTATGTTTGTGTTTTACTGGTGTTACAAGTTATATTCATTAGAACAGAGAAATATCTCAGGAATACATATTTCTTGATTAGTGGCCTGTTTGGGAGTAGGAGTAAGTAATTAGAATTCTGTTTCTGAATTTAAAGAAGAGAGCCATGAGTTTTTTAGAATATTAACTTTTTGTCACTTTTACAGGGTCCTACAATAAATATAATGACAGTGAATGGCATGTCGTTAATGCTATTCGTGAACATAACCAGCTTCGTCTCCATGTTGATGACTTCGAAGATTTCAAGTTTGTAGAACTCCAATTTTGATATGCATTAGAAATTAAGAAATTGTATACACATTACATATATTTGAGCATATACAAGGTTGTTTTCAATGTTGTATAGTTAGTACAACATAAAGCCAAAAGTAATCATTGCCAAGGTTAACTACACATGTGGCATACAATAACTTGAATGTATTTTGTTCTCTTCAGAGTGTCTGTTGCACAACAAGCAGTACCATTTGACGGACCTGTGTTCTTTGGTGGTGTGCCAGATGAATATAATATTGCAGCAGCTGCATCAGCCACAGACACTAACTTCTTTGGCTGCATAGGTGATGTCACACTTAACAGTAAGATCGTAAACTTCGCAGAGAGCACTGATCGTCCAAGGGCACTGTTACAGAAGTGCCCTCTTGTGAGGAGCTCGTCACACTTCCAGTCATCCACTTTTGGTATGTGTGTAGTTTCTGTGGTTAGTGCATGTTTGATGGTTCATTATTTTTCCAATTATTATTTTTTTACATGTGTGAAACCACATTTTAAAAATAGTTTTATTGAGTCTTATGTCTTTTGTGTATTCATCTCCCAAGTTGATTTGATAGAATTGTCTCCTATTGACATGATTGCATACCAGCATTTGACTTAAATAGAACAAACTGAAGAACCGAACAGAAATTGAACATTTTAAAAAGTTTCAAAGATTTTCTTTTTTGAGGAAAATGCATTTACCTCATCTTAAAGCAAGCTTTCTCATACAGAAAAAATAAATGAAGTATTTTAATTCATTTTAAAGTGTTTATACAACAAACCAGAGTGTAATCTATCTGGTATGAAGAGTAAACTTGTCCTTTGAGAATTTCCTTCTCTTTGGCATTTCATTTATCATCAGACAATAAATCAGATGAAATTTGGAGTAAAATTGTGCAATAACTCATAAGAAATATAACGTGAATTTACATGTTGATTCCTAAAAGAACTAAAGGAAATTGATATGGAATGTTATGTAAATTCATGCAATGATTTAGAAAGAATCTAAAATAAGATTATTGAAGAAGATCACTTAGATGAACTAAGGCATCTCAACATGCAGTTATGAGAATGAGAATGTTCAAATTATGCATTGGTCAGTGAAAGTGAAGACTGATATAAAATATATGCATGTCGAATATTTTATCATAAAGAGAATAATCAGCATTTAAAAAAAAAGAAAAAAAAAATGCTATCAAGAATGCCAATATAACAAAGAAAAAAAAGTAATCTCTATGATAGATTATGTTTTGCTTCTGGATTTTAAAAAGAACAGGCAGTTTGATCAATACTTCAATGATGAATCTACAATGGAATTATCAGTGAGTTATAATTGCTTTGGAACTTGCTTTTCTGCATTTGAATATAGAAAATATGCAATGCATGATTTTGCTATTAATGCATAGCTAGATGGAGACATTGCTAGAAGCCTATGATTTTTTTTTGTTTTTGTTTTTTTTAATTGTTTTAGAGTTTTCTTGTTTATCCATACACTAATAATGATTAAGTGTCAAGCATTAGAATACTCACCAATTTTAACCAGTTCATTCAAGGGCCATTTGTTTATCTCATAAGACCTGCACTGCAATCCTGCTAATGTTGACTTTGTTTGCTGCTTGTTTTTGCGAATTGTGGTCTAGGAGCTGCAAGAGAAACCAACACTAGTGCCCCTGGAGACATCCTCACCGTGCAGATCCCTGAAGTCGTGGAAGTGGATTTCGACTCCTCCTCTTATCCCCCCCCTTACGCTACTACTGAATCCTCCTCTGGCCTTGTTACCTCTGGCCTCACCCCATCCCCCACCAATCCTCCCACTACCACTGAAATAGTCACTAGCACAACAGGTATTCATGCAATTAGTAAAAGATGTTTTAGTTGTAAGTTATATTATGTTCATACAAATGTCTCCACACACATGTCTACACACACACACACACACCATGCACACACGCACAGGCACAGGCACACGCGCACGCACACGCACACGCACACGCACACGCACACGCACACACACACACACACACACACACACACACACACACACACACACACACACACACACACACACACACACACACACACACACACACACACACACACATATGTGTACATAAGCACATATGCCTGCACACATGGACATACATCCACAGACATGCTTATAAATGCACATATATGTACATGCATATCCCCACACTAAGTATATGAATATTTTGATATGTGAAGTCCAATTATACATATATTTTGTTTTGTAATACTTTGTCTTCTTTAAGTTTTCATTGATATTTTGTTCTTTTACTGCACTACAAATCCTGCTATAAGTATGATTTCTCTGTTACAGTATTTTTCCTATGTTTGAAGCAAGAGGAAGGCCTT
>BOPN01000468.1:301017-311017 GCA_017312705.2 Penaeus japonicus
TAATAACAATGAAAATAGTAATAATCATAATAGCCATAAAGAAGCATCACTGACCACGAATAATGCACCAAATGACGCAACTAAACGTGGAAACAAAACAGTAGAAAGAAACAAAGAGGAGGAAAGGGAAAAGGAAGTAGGGGACGATAAAGGTCCGACCTTGCCCTCGCTCGCAAGATTCAAGGGGCCGATGTTGCAGAGGGAAATGTGCACTATGATTGTGTGTTGAGAGAGAGGGGAGGGGGTGGAGGGAGAGGGTAAGAGAGGGGGAGGGGGAGGCGAAGGTTGAGAGTATGGGAGAAGGAGAGGGAAAGGGAGAGTGGGAAGGGGGAGAGGGAGAAAGTGGGGATGAGGGTGAGGGAGGAGGAGAGGGAGAAGAGAGAGAGGGGGGGAGGTGGAGGGAAAGGGTAAGAGAGGGGGAGGGGGAGGCGAAGGTTGAGGGTATGGGAGAAGGAGAGAGAAAGGGAGAGTGGGAAGGGGGAGAGGGAGAAGGTGGGGATGAGGGTGAGGGTGAGGGAGAGTTCGAGTGAAAGTGAGGGAGAGAGAATGAGAGTGTGAGCGTGGGTGTGGGTGTGGGTGTGGGAGTGAGAGAATGAGAGAGAAAGAGAAAGAGAGAGAGAGAGAGAAAGAGAAAGAAAGAGAGAGGGCGAGAGTGAGTGCGAGAGGTAAGAATAAGAGTATGAGTGAGTGTAAGAGAGAGAATATTGTTTATCCTTTTTTGCGTATATCTAAAAAAAAAATAATGTGTGCTTGTGCATCTTTCTACGTGCGTTCGTACCCGTGTTTATATCTATCAGAGAGATGAAATAACCCGTACATCCTTCACAACGTACTAAAAGCAACGATCCCACCCCTACCGCAAGCAAGCAAGTCTTTTCCTTAACAGGCAGGGCAGTGACGTGATCTGTGACGCCTGGAAAGAGAGTAAATTGTTGAAGTGGTTCCACCTTGTAGCTTAACAAGAGATTTTGATAGTCACCTTAATGGCTCTCAGCTGGCCTCTGGGCCTTTTATTCGGGAATCATGACTTGATGTGACTCCAGTACGGGTGGGATTGTGTGTATGTGGGAGAAGAGAGGGAGAAGGAAAGGAAGAGAGAGAGAAAGAGAGGGAGGGAGAGAGAGAGAGAGAGAGAGAGGGAGAGAGAGAGAGAGAGAGAGAGAGAGAGAGAGAGAGAGAGAGAGAGAGAGAGAAGGAGAGAGAGAGAGAAAGAGAGAGAGAGAGAAAGAGAGAAGGGTGAGCACAGGAGAAAACAAAGAAAGTTAAGAATGGCCAATAGAAGGAAAATAAAAATATGTCGAAGTATCCACAATATTAGATACTAAAATATTTAATTCGGCATTCTCGCGTCCGTAAGCAATATGTCTGTGATCATTTGATGAGAGGTAAATATGATAAACGAAGAAAATGGACTCACACACATACACATCAAGAAATACCACATAAAAGCCTATTTGAAGTATGTAGCATGTACAAAACAAGCTCACAAGAACTTCGAAACTACATACACAAATCACACGAGCAAAGTCAGGCCCTCAACACATGAACACAAACAAAAAGATAAGAAAAAAATAGATACAATGGTGTCAAATTCACGCTCACACACACACACACACACACACACACACACACACACACACACACACACACACACACACACACACACACACACACAAGCAACGAGAGAGAATTACAAGAAAATACAGAAAAACAACAACAAATACACCCAAAGACCACACTCTCCAAGGACATGTTTAACGTGTTATTCACAGTTATTTGGTCACAGTCATTCGGTCTACGGTCGCCCCGCGCCCTCGCCACGCCATGCCGGTTTCTGTTTGCTCGATGTAACGCTTCCTGCCCACCCTGACTGCGGCTACTTCATGGATGTGCATGTTTCGTGTGATTGAGACCTGCTGGTTAGTTCTCCCATCTTAATAGGCATGTTATGGATGCTAATGTTGTTAAATATCTTGTAATTATTCATTGTTACATGTTTTCAGGTTTATTGTTGGTTTCTTGGTTTGTCGGCTGGAGTTTGCGAAAAGTTACTGACGGATTATGAAGAAGACGTATAGATTAGAACACTTGGTTGGGATTTTGCTATGAACTGGGTCTGGATTCGGACTTAGGATAAGTCAGGAGATGGCTGGATAATACTGACATAAGCTAACTCGTAGTTCCCTTTAGTTGTTTTTTTTCATTCTTTTCATAGGTTACTTATCATTTTTTTGTTCTGAGATCTCTGCACGATCCATGTGAGACATGCATCACAGTCTCCTAAGATATCACAGCTTTTAGGAAATGGGTTTGCAAGGATATTTTTTCTTTTAGGAAATTGTGGCATTGTCATTTTCATCATAACTGCCTGTATGCCTGTATATTGCAAATATAGTATTGATTTTACAGATAACTAGTATAATTCAAATCATTAGTATAAGTATGATATTCATAATGATACCATGTCAATGATGTCATTTAAATAGCACTGTTATCATTATTGATTATCAACATCATATTTATCATTATCATCATCATCATTATTATCATCATCATCATCATTATAGTTATCATGATCATCATTCTAATATCAGTTGTGCTCTTCTATCGCATAGAAAATTTGAGGTGCGCTAAACATGTGGCATTAGCATCCAAAACATCGTTACATATATCGATACGTAAAGGAAAAAGATGTAAGGAGTCTTTGTCTTCCCCAGAGTGAGACCACGAAGACATGAAGCTGAAGGCCTCGGCTGACCCGGAGGCGGCGGATGCAGCCCCAGAGAAAAAGGTTTCCTCCGAGACTCCGCAGAGTCCTTTCGAGCGAGTCCTGGACGAGGTCGGCGGCGAGGGGCGCTATCAAATACTCTTGCTTTTCGCTTACCTGCTACCGCTCTCTTTCTACTCCCCCTTCGGTTCCTCTTCACTCCTGCTGATGATGACCACTCCAGACCACTCCTGCAGCGTGCCGGGGCGCCCGTCTGATTTCATTGGCGAAGAGGAGTGGCGGAACATGACTATTCCATGGTGCGATGGGTCTGCTTCTGGGCTTGACTACGCGCAACTTTTAACTCGGAAAGTGCTAGACTGCGCTAGCATTTGTGAGACCATTCTAGTATACACACTGAAGGTAATTTCGACATTTCTCCTCTAAACACTGTCCCTTCTTGCAGGGAGGATGGAGCCGATGGGAAGCGCCGTCTGAGCCAGTGCCACATGTACAACATGACATATACCGACGCCCCGAAGGCTGGAACCTCTCTCTACTCCATTGACAATTCCACCATTACTAGTAAGCATCACGTGGTCACCCCTTCCGCAAGCCTATAAGTTGTATATCGTTTCCCGTAGAGACACATCCAAGACTCAAGATTAATAAATAAAAACTAATCCCACCAAAATACGCAATCCAAACTCGGATTCATGAACAACAGCCCACGAATCCCCAGGATGTGAACATGGCTGGGACTACGACCAGAGCCGCTGGACGGAGACCTCTGTCAGCTTCTTCGACCTCGTGTGCGACGACGCCTCCTCCGTCACCACCATCTTCTCCCTCGCCGTCGCGGGAAACGCCCTCGGCACACTCCTGCTCTCCGTCCTCTCCGACAGGTGGGTACTGGTCAGGGGCGGAAGAGGCGTGGAGGGACGCCTTTATCATGGAATTATAACAAGACTTTGACAAGGAGTGAGGGATATATTGAAGAATTGGGTGTGAAGAAAAGAAAATAACTATGACAACAATATATTAATGATGGTAATTATGATAATATATATGTTGATATAAACACAAAAGTTGGCGTAGAAATACTAGAGTCTACCTTGTTCCTCAGAATAGGCCGACGACCCGTTTTCTTCCTCACCGTCCTGATCAACTTCATCTTCGGTCTCCTCAACATGTTTGTCCCGACGAAAGAGCTCTTCGCGGCAGCCAGGTTCCTCACCTGCCTCGCCTTCTTCAGTATCTATCAGATGCCGTACATCATAGGTAAACCCGGTGGTGGCTGGAGGCCTTAGCCTATGTATGTATGTATGTATGTATATATACATATATGTGCATATATATATATGCACACACGCATAATGAATATATATATACATATACATAGATGTATACATATATATGTAAACACACACACACACAGTCACAATAAAACAAGACAAAACCGTTTTCACTGACTCTGCTTGTCTCGGCGAGGGCGCAGTCGTGGAGCTGAGTTCGGGCCACCTGAGAGGACTGACGGCGACGCTGTCCTTCGTGGTGGGCACAGTGGGCATGTGCTGCGTGCCCTTCCTCGCCTGGGTGCTCGCTCACTGGAGATCCTTCGGAATAGCGTGTCACGCGCCCTCCATTCTCTTCCTACTGTATTGGTGGTGAGTCTTGAAGTGACAAATCCAATAGGCGAGCGTGACAGTTTGGATTGATTTTGCCTAATCGCTTCCTCGTCCCCGCCGCCAGGTACCTGCCGGAGTCCCCCCGCTGGCTGCTGTCCATGGGGCGCGTGGAGGAGTGCGAGGCCATCATGAAGAAGGTCGCAGCCACCAACGGCAGGGCGCTGCCGCCCAACCTGCGGGAGTTGCTGGAGGAGGCGAGGGCGGACGAGAAGAAGACGGCCTCAATGAAAGACTTCCTCAGACATAGCAGCCTCAGGAAGCACTTGGCCATCACTTCAATCTGCATGTGTGTTACAGGCTAGTTTCTTTGCCACGCAGGCTTGTGCGGACTATTACACCCGCGAATAATAACGGGGACTAAAAGATATGAATGAATTTTCTATTTTACTCTCTTTTCTTCGTTCCTATATCTCTCTCCTTCTCCCATTTGCATTTTTCAATTGTGAATGAATTAAAACTGTAAGAATAAAGACTAAAGGCAGCTCTAATGTAAGTCCGCCGCCGCTCACTCACCAGCACGCGCGCCGTCCTGTTACTTTGCTTCCAGAGTGATCTTCTGCGTCGTCTACTCGGGCATCATGCTGAACTTGCACAACATGGCAGGCAGCGAACTGGTGAATTTCTTGGTGCTTTCGGTGGTCGAAGTGCCCGGAAACGTGGTCGGCGGGCTGTCGGCGCACTACTTCGGCCGCCGCCTGACTTCCGGCCTTACGCTCGCCATCACGGCCGTGTTCTCAGGCCTCGCCTCCACCGCCATCACGGGTGAGCCGAACAGACACGCTGTGGGGGTGGGGATGGTGGAGAAGTATGTGGGAATACCATGATGCAGTTCTAAACTTATACCGGGCAATTTCTAATATGCTGTGTTGGTATATCTACATCATAGCGGCTGTACCTGGACGCTGAGCTATTGTTGTTATAGCACAGCGTCGAGGACATTGGGTACCAACTTGAAGTCAATGAGGTAATAAAAAATAGATTTCAATTATATCCAACGTTATTTACAATAGATAGGCAATTATATGTATAGTTATGAAGTGTGTAGAGATATAAAGCATAGATAGATAATCAGACAGACACAGATGTACAAATAAAATACAGATGATAGCAAAGAACAGCATAAACAAAGACACACAGATACACACATACATAAAGCCCAAATGACAGAAGGCAATCCATTCTCTCCACGGGTCGCCTTGCTCTTCCATCCTGCCAGACCGGTGGCTGCTCGTGACCTTCTGCGGGCTGGCCAAGGTCTTCGTGACGGCGGCGGTGCTGGTGGTCTACATGCAGATCGGCGAACTGTTCCCGACGGCGCTGCGCTCCCTCTCTTACGGCACCACGACCGTCGTCGGCCTGAGCGCCACGGTGTTTGTGCCCGCGCTGGTGTCCGTGGTAAGAAGGACTTCCTCTTCGGCTCCCTCGTCCACTGGGACGCAGAGAGGATGTGTGGCGTCTGTCATGATTTACTGTTGTCGAATAGGTGCTTCGAGTGCTGGTATTCTTTTCGTCATTTGTAGAGATCATGATATAATGTAAATATAGAAAGTTGAATTAGTGGAATGAAAACATTTCTTTGCGTATTTATACAGAGTATCCCACTTCCGAGGGTCAATCGATAGGATTACTTAACTTGGCATTCCAATATTCACAAATATTATTACTCCTTCAAGTTGCACGCCTTCAGACTGCTAATCCACAAGTTCCCACGAGACCAAGTAACAGCCACGCCCCCTATTCCTCCGACAGGGCGCCTCGGACAGAAAGCTTCCTTACTACATCTTGTGCGGGCTCTGCATCTTCGGCGCGGCGGTGAGCACCCTCCTTCCGGAGACCCTCGGCCGCCCCCTCCCTCAGACAGTCCACCAGGCGAACCGCATAGGGCAAGACCAATCCTTCTGGTCCATCACCACCCACTGGACGCGGCAGAAGTACGCTCCCATCGGCGAGACCGCCGGTAAAGCGGCGCGCAACGGAGCGCCGAACGTGGCAGCTGAGACGGGCATTTGAACGCGAGGAAGCGAGAGAGATTCCCTCGCTGGCATGGCGGCTTGAGTCACTCGGGCAGGCTGGTAGCGCGAGAGCGGAAGGAGTGGAAAGAGGAAATTGGCGATAAAAGCAAAGATAAAGAAAAGATGAAGAAACTGAAGAAAAGACGAGGAGTAAAAAGATGAATAATGAATGTGGCGATGAAGAGAAAATAACGATAACGCGAAGACGAATAAAAGAAATAAAGGAAAAACAAACAAACAAACAAACGAAGATTTCAAAGAAAACAAAGATGAAGAAAAAAGGTTATGAAGACAAACAAAATAGAGAAAAAAGGTTATGAAGACAAACAAAATAGAGAAAAAAGGTTATGAAGACAAACAAAATAGAGAAAAAGATGAAGACGAAGAGAACACGAGGGGGAGAAAACAAAGATTAAGGAATAAATAGAACCGCGAGTAGATGCCACAAGAATTATGACGTGACGACGAAGGAAAAAAAGATTATGAAAAAAAAGAAAAATGAAATAAATGATAGAAAATAAGAAAAACAACAATTATGACACGGAAAATGAACGAGAAAAAACGAAATTGAAGATGAAGACAAAATTGAAAAGAGAAAAACTGAACAACAACGTGAAATCCCTTCCGTTTCAATTCAAAGTCATGAGCATTTAATCAAAACATTTACATTAATTTTTTAAGTCTTTTATCCAAATTTATTCAAAAACCTTGATTCCGAGAAGAATCAAGTACTAATAAACATGCGTGGACATGCATTCCTAAATATGTAAATTAGATCATATCAAAAACAATAAAGCTAGTCCACGTAAAGAAATATTCTTAATCCCTAAAATCAATAAGTACATACACACACACAAACACACGCAAACACACACACACACAGACATACACACACACATACACACACACACACACACACACACACACACACAGACACACACACATACACACACACACACATACACACACACACACACACACACACAGCTGATAGTAATAATGACAATAATAATAAGGATATTACAGCCAATACTGCTAATGATAATAATAAAAGATATAATGATAGTAATGGTGACGGTAATTGGATTTGGAAAATATAAAGCTATTGGAAAATAATCAAGACAAATATCACACATTGTAACAGTATAATGATATTCATTATAACGATGTCGGCAACATTATCGCTGCCACTAGTAATAATAATAGGAATAACAATGTTGATAAAACAACAACGATAAGAGCACTAGGGACTATTAATGATAATTACGATAATAACGATAAATGAAAAACAAAAACAAAACACACACATATACAGTATATATATATATATATATATATATATATATATATATATATATATATATATATATATATATATATATATATATCTGTATATATATATATATATATATACATTTATATGTATATATTTATATATCTATATCTATATCTATCTATCTATCTATCTATCTATCTATCTATATATATATATATATATATATATACATATATATATATATATATATATATATATATATATATATATATATATATATATATATATATATATATATACACATATATATACACAGCACTACTATTTCTTCTAATAATAAACTTAACAAAAACAAACAACACGCCGATAGTAATAACAACAGCACAAATAACACTCACAATAACAACAACACTAAGAATAATACCAAAAAAAAGTAACAAAAGGAATTCTCATAATTTTTTCCACCATTAAACCTCCACATTTTCAAGCTTATCCTTAAAGCTTAGCAAGATAAAATGATAAAATGAAATCTAGAACATTCTCGCCTGATTTAGGTTGACGAGAGAACAAGACAAGGAAATGCAATTTATGATCCCGTCGCTATCAAGGGCCTTTTAATTCCGAAGGGACAGAACTGATACTCGTTAAGACGCGCTTGTGAACCAAATGCCATTTCAACTAATAGGATCCTTTGTTCTCTCTGTATGGCCTTTCGGAATGATTGACGGTGTGGTCATTTCACCTGTTTTTGGTGTTTCTTTATAAAGGGCTTTTAGTCTGTCGGTGCTAAAGGGTTTCTAAACAATGGATCTGAATATGAGAATTTGTGTGATTCTGTAAAGGGAAGATAGAAGATGGATACGTACGTATGAGTATACACATATGCTCTCTTTCGCCTTTTGTATGTTTGTCTGTCTCTCTCTCTCTCTCTCTCTCTCTCTCTCTCTCTCTCTCTCTCTCTCTTTCTTTCTCTTTCTCTCTCCCTCTTTCAGCATTACATTGTCGTTATTACCGTCCGCTTCCCCGGGCGCTCGCCCGAACCCATCTCATTCGGGGCGGAGTCTCATTGAGAATTAATCAGTTCTTGCTGATAAAACCTAAAATAACTGTAATTAGTGATTTTGCAAAGAGCAGTTTATAATGAACACAAGAACATACATACATGTGATTTCATGTGCCTCACTTTTATATACTTGCATGTGCATCGTCAGATTTTCTTATCATACATCACACTACGTATTTACATATTGAGTGTTCAAAATATATTGTTGTAACTGGAGAACGAAACGATATTAAATCACTTAAGTCACACGTAGACCAAACCTGTAATAATTTAGTTTAAACACGAAGGTCACCGCAGAGACGTAAAATGAAACGTTGATAATTGGCTCCTTTGACATTCTCGCCATACGATGTAAATATTATGATTGGCTTCAGATTCTTACTGGAAGCTCGATTCAATTTTCGGCGATTCTCACCCACTGAAAAGCCGTTGCGTGAAGGCCATTTGAGGGTCCTGCGTAAGGCATTCTTGGATTTCGAATTACCAGCATGCAAAGCCAGTTCTCGGTCAGCGAACCACGACGGCGGTTGTGGTCGTCCTGGTAGGAAAATGGTCGCTGAAGACCGAGAGTGCCTCGTCGTTGGAGTGGAAGAGGTGAGTTGAATTAGTTTCATGTTCGTCACCTTATTATGTGCTGGTGAAATAGGGTCTAAGTTTTGGGTATGTAAGCCAACCCTTTTTTCTTTACTATGCTTTGTCTTTATATTATACATCTAAACACACACACACACACACACACACACCCAGACCCATATATGTATATATCCATTTCGTGTGAAAGTCTAAAAAGCGCAGATGGCCCGAACCGCCATCATGCTCCCAAGATATCCTAATAATCCCATGGCTCCCGAACAGTGGACACCACAGGTACTCGTCTTCGGCCCAGATGACAACTTGCAGGTGATGGGATGCATAGCAGAGGCCCTGAAGATCATTCTAAACCACCTCGGCTATTGGTGAGTGCAATATTGCAAGTGGTGAGTCACTCGTGGTGAAAATATTTTTTTTTCTACAATTACCAATGCAATGTGAAAAATATAAAAGCGAATAATATTATTCTTATGCCTGATATATAATTCATTGATTCAGTCGTAGTCACACTAACACTCACACACACACACTCACACTCACACTCACACTCACACACACACACACACACACACACACATTCACACTCTTACGATAATGATCATAACAAAAAGGTATTGCACACACATAATCGTAAACTCAAACATACACACCATTGCCCCGTAA
>BOPN01000468.1:316017-318517 GCA_017312705.2 Penaeus japonicus
GACCTCCGTTTCGCAGAATCAGGCCTTTTTGAGGGCGACTTTGCGGCGATTGTCCCGCGAATGTCGGTCGATTACTTGCTGAATTATTCGTTCTCGAAGGTAGGATCTGTATATCTTTGAATCCTTTGTTGTAGTTTTCTCTCGTTTTATCTAATTATTGTTCCTCTACCCTCATTGCTTGATTTCTATTACACTTTATCTTTTTATCATAACCTGGAAATGACTATTTATCTTAACTGCAAACCACAACACACAACACACACACACACACACACACACACACACACATATATATATATATATATATATATATATATATATATATATATATACATGTGCATATATATATATATATATATATATATATATATATATATATATATATATATATATATATATATATATATATGTATGTGTGTATACACACACACACACACACACACACACACACACACACACATATATATATATATATATATATATATATATATATATATATATATATATATATACACACACACATGTATATATGTATATATATATAAATGTATATATATATATATCTTTCTTTATATATAAACATATATATATATATATATATACATACACACACTCACACACACACACATACATACATACATATTTATATATATATATATATATATATATATATATATATATATATATATATATATATATGAATATGACACAGAATTTTTTTTTTTCGGACAACGCTCCTTGTCTTCTCGATCGGATCAGTGCGGGTGGAAGGGATGACGCAGCGTTATGACTTTATGAAGCGTCTGCCAGTACATGACCAACGTTGATCATCATTCATCTGGTCGCTCTCCCCTACCATCGCCTGCTTTCTTTTCTAGAAGTTATATTCCCTTACATCTCACAGTCCTTGGCCCCGTTTCTCCCTCACCGATGCTGTCACCAATCTGTCTTTCTTGTCCTTGACCCCCGCCGACAACAACTCCAAGGCTTCGGTCTTGCCTTCCGTTTTCTTCCCTTTACCTCCATCGACGCCATTCTTACTTCAACCGTTGCTCCATCTCTGTCCACAGGGACTGCTAGCCTGACCTTCCTCCCGTCTGCGATGCTTTTATCCCAGTCCTCGAGTCCCTCCTCCTCCATACTGAGCCTTCCATTACAATGTGTGACGAGAGGCCCTACAGAGTCTGCAACTCGATAATGGTCCTCGACTTTGCTCCCTTCCTGCTAAAGGCCTTCGACTTCTATTCCTCTGACCAGCAACCTGCAAGAACGCATGACAGTCACATTTCAACGACACATGCAGCAGTTACAGTCCCTAAACGCGCCGTGTACATTACATGAACATGCCGCGATTCGTATTCTAGAAGCGCGTGTTCGTGTCAAAAGCGTGACAAAAGCGTGGATAGTATTGGAACAATCGTGGAAACTCCATGACAAGGGGGTAAGCTTACCACGATAGTTACATGGGCGAAAAAAATCATATTTTTACTGTACTTTTTCTTACCAATACTTAGTATGAGCATATTACGTTTGGAAAGTAATATCTATTTTGGATATATTAGGCATCATTGTTATAGACTTGGATTACAAACCCTTTTAGGAAAACATGGATTCTCTGCTGATTTTGAGTTTGTTTACCTTTTGGCGGACTTTTCGAAGGAGAATAAATGGTCAAAGTAGTCAGGAACATAAAGTTAAAGTATATAATTATATGAAATATGTATACATTAAATCTATATGTATGATATATTAAAGATATGTATATACTGTATGTGCAGTATATGCAGAGACAAAATAAGGAAGATCTATTCATAAACACACGATCCCTCTCATCCCGTTTGTTTTGATCAAGAGTGAATTACCAACGGCGCGTTCCTGAAATGGTTGTCAATTCTTTAACTAGGAACTAGTACAACGACTGATTCACACCAAAATTGTACTATCTTTTGTTAGTGCTACTTATGATTGTAGTTTCTCTTATGAATTTGACGTTTGGACAGTGCCATTCATCTGAAACATATTAACTTTGGAACGGTTAGTAAACCTGAAGCAGCTGACAGAAACGTGCCACGCTTTTGCATACTAGAATACCACATTCGTGACATGAACACGACATGGACACAACATGAACATGACATGGCCATGACACACAGAAAACGTCCAAGAATATGGCTGTTAGTATCAGGTTGCCATGAGGTGAACCTTTACCAACGGTTCAAGGCTATCAGCATTAATTAGTCTCCCTCACTTTTATGGGTTTCCCATGAGCCAGGCGTGTATCTGCGCTGCAATATCTCATGGGCCTCTATGTCGCGCTATCTTGCTTCTTGGCTGACTCAGTTCCTCATTTCTCTTCCATCTCTCCAACGCACCTTTCCCCCTCGTGTTCGCGGCGTCTCGCCTGCAGCCATGATGAATCTGGCTGTTGAATCCCTGTACAGTAACAACCCGCTTGATGGCGGCCTTGTGCTCCTTCAGAGGAAACTCCTTACCGAGAACC
>BOPN01000468.1:338517-346017 GCA_017312705.2 Penaeus japonicus
ATCTGAAATAAGAGGAAGGAGGAAAAATCACCAGAACAGAGACGGAACACCTCATGAAGGAGGTAAATGGCAAGAGGACTACAAATAGAGGAAAGAATATTCCATGAAGAGGAACCCGGATGGAAATTCCCTGGAGAGCTAGAAAGGAGGAGGAAGTCTGGAAAGAAACTTAGAAAGAGGAGGAACATCCTGAAAATGAGCCTGAAATGAGCAATCCCCAGAAAACAAATCTTAAAAATCCTAAATTGAATTCCCAAAAGAGGAACCCGGGAGTAAGAACCTGAAGTGAGGAAATTCTCTTAGATGGAACCTGAAGAGAGGAGGGAATTCCTTGGAGAGGAACAGCCCATCATGGGTGGGATTCCGGATTCCGCTACAGAGAAGTATGAAAAGAGGAATAAATCCTTTAGAAGAATCCGCAAAGTCAGAAATCCCCTGATGAGAAAAGTAAACCGGGGAAGGCAGAAGGGGGGGGGGGGGGGGGGATCCCCTGAAGAAGAATCCGAAAAGGAGAGAGAAAGAGAAAGAAATCTCTGAAGCGCGTCCGCCTGTGACATTCGCCACTTGGCTATCCTTCTGCTCACATTGTGCTATTTCTCTCTCTTAAACAGATGGGAAGAGGGAAACTAGTACACTGGGTTTCATTCTTTGCTGTATCACGTGGATATACCCTCATGCGCACATATCCTAAGGAAATTTCCACGGTTATTTTCCAACGACTGTACCCTCTTGTTACTCTGCCAGACATTTTGTAGTTGTTGCAGTGATGGTCGAGGGCTTCTAGTGCCACTAGCCACAAAGACGATAGTCTGGACAGCCGCCTCCGCGACGAACCTCCTTCAGGAGCACACCTGAAAGGGGGAAATGAACTGACTAGGAATCTAAAAAGGGCGGGAAATCTCTCAAAGAAAGACCCGAAAGAAAGAGGAAATCCCACAAAGAGTAACGCGTTGAGAAAGGGAAATCCTGAATGTAAAGAGGGTGTAATCCCTACTAAGAGGAATGCGATGATATAAGGAAATCCCCTTGAAGAGGCGGGAATCTCAGAAGAGGAAATATGCCGAAGAGAAACTCGAACCGAGGAGAGAATCCCCTGGAGAGGACTCGGGAAAGAAGTAATCTGAAAGGTCTCTGTGAAGGTTAGGAAGAGGAAGTCTTACGAGAAATGAAGTGGTTTTATATGTGCAACTTACATAACCTCCACCGCCCCTCCCCTCCCCCCAAAAAAAATACAGAAATCAAAATAAAAACATAATTGACAGAAGGAAAGGAAATCATACCAAAATTCCTGAGAGAAAAACGTCTTTATTCGATGTGTTCCTCCGATATATGAGGAACATGAAATTCGAATAGAGTCAAATCTTTTAAAACTCTTCAAATTGCAAAATGAACATTCCACGGTGGAGCTTGACTATGCTTTTGTCATGTTCAGCATCATTAACGCATTAACCGGAACATCTGATCTCGCTTGCTTGAGGCAGAAGGCGCAAGAACAAACGAGGAAATACATCCAGTCACAAGGCGGCCATTGATGCCAGTCGGAGCGAACATATAAAAGCTCTTCTCCCCAGCCTCCTCCCTCCCCAAGTATCATCGAGCGGCGAGTGCTTCCCTCCTCGGACAACCTCCCCATATTTCTCCCTGTCAGTTTTCCCTCCTCCCTCCGTCACGTACTATAGCCCCTCGGAGGAACCCAGTCTCTCCGTTGGTACTTTATAGGTGATTTATGTCGTAACTTCAAGATCGCTGCGAACTCCTTCCTCGCTGGCACTTCCCGCGGAGACTCAAGGTGGAGGGCCGTGTTGGGTGGGGTGGGTGGAGGGTAGGGGGTGGTGTGGCGGAGGGGAAGGGGGAGGGAGAGGGTGGTGTGGGGGAGGGGAAGGGGGATGGGAGAGGAAGGGGAGGGGGGACTAGTGGGTACGGTTGTATGTATTTGTGTGTTAGTGTGTGTGTATGTCAGTATGCGTGTGTGTGTGTGTGTGTATATGTGTATGTGTAGTTGTGTATGTGTGTGTGTGCAGGTATGTGAGTGGAGGTTGGAAAGAAGTGTAAACCCCACAATTCATGCATAATACATTTATACATGTAATCTATAAAAAATCCACTCCACTTTCGTTTACAAAAACACATAATTCCTTCCCCCAACACATACTTCCAACTCTCTCATATATCCAAGCACATACGAACATGCACACGCAACCTTATCATGTGTTGTCAGTCATTCACTACAATACCAAATTATGCAAATCAAGTCCTGGAGGCAGCCAATATGCTGTGTGTAGACAACATGACATCTGTCACTTCACACATGACAGCACACATGGGATAGGTATATAAAAACGAGTATTAGTAATTCATTTATGGATTAGCTGTGTCATTTGCATAAGATCGTGCTATCATGTAAACCACCTAATTACCATGCTGGATCAATAATCACACGCACACACACAAACACGTACAGACACACAAACACGTGCACACACACAGACACACACACACTACGCAAGTACACTTTAGCACACACAGCCACAACCAAAAGTAAATAAACACACAAACACGTACGTGGCTACATACGCACTCACATACAAACACACACTATGATAAATATTCACACAAACGCACGCACAAATTAACACAAACGCATACAAATAATCTCAACCACACACAAATATCACCAACAAATATTCATCAATTTTCAACATAAAAATCGTATTTCTAGCCTTAAAATCTATGAAAACCGACGTTCTAAATTAATCATTTGATGCCAAAGGTGAATTCAGAACTCGCGTCAAGCCTTTCAAATACCTACTCGTTAGTACTAACCGCAACCTGGTAAGTAATCCGGATAACCGAATCATCTGATATACTTGTGAAAGATAATGAACAATTAATCATTAGCCGCAGCTGCTCACCCGAAAACTCATGTTACGTTAACGCAATGGTATGGCTGTTTGTTATAGAGAAATTCTGAATCAGTGGCAATATCTGACGAGGTTTTTCCGCAAAGATACTTTCTCTGAAGTTTATAGTTTCATGAATATGTGGACTATGGATCCCGAAATATGGTCTATAATCATTAGTATTCTTATCAAAACTATCTTTATTAATTGTTGTCAGATTTTCACTGTTATTGTTACGAATTTCATTACTATTATTGTTTTCCAACTCTTCATTATTGTCATAAAAAACATAATCTTTATCACTAAAATTGTCTTCGTTACTGGAGTTACAGCCTAAAATGTGATACAATTTAAAATAACGCACCATACCTCAAAAAGCACAGCTCAGTCTAAAACATTGTGCAATGTATAATACAATAATGCAACACATCTTTCAGGAATAAACTAGACCTCAGTGTGTCATCTCAATAAATTTTAACGCCAAGATATATAGCAAAAAATATATCTTCAGTGGATCTGAAAGGGCTCATATTTCAGTTTGTTTTCTCCAGATTCACCTCTGTTTTCAAGAATTTCTTACTCAGGCGAACCATTTCCGAAGTATTGAAGCTGAAAGTTGACGTTTTTCTGTCGGTTCCAATAATCTCATTCTTTTCTCTCGGGTGCAATTTCGTCGAGGAGGAATAAAATCTTCTAAATTGCTTATATTCTTTATCAGACGCTCAAAGTCATCATGCTGAAAATTAGAATCTCTTTCCTAATTATCTCTCGCATTTTTTATATATTTTTTTTATTATCATATCTATAACCTCTTCTCTGTACATTTATATTCCTGAAGAATTTTTACTGACAACTAATTCCATTTTCTTTGTTCTTTCGCCCAAGCATAACAAAAGGAGTAACTTCGATGTTCGACTCTGAGGTCGATATTCTCATTATAGACATGTTGTGGCCAACTTTCAACTCCGTTGAAACAAAGAAGAGGGGCTCGAAAGAGAGGGGGAGAGAGAGAGTGAGAGAGAGAGAGAGAGAGAGAGAGAGAGAGAGAGAGAGAGAGAGAGAGAGAGAGAGAGAGAGAGAGAGAGAGAGAGAGAGAGGTCTGATTTGATAGTTTATTTACAGAACAGTGCACGTGCCCTGAAAAAGCCAGGATACGATATCAAAGCACATATCCAGACTGGATGAGCTTCTATTTAAGTAAAGGGCTATCATTCAAACATTAATTTACATGCCTGAGGGGCTGCATCATAGTTTACCATAATCACATGACGTTTCGAATTAGTAAAAACAACTGTTACATTACTGATCATATCAAAGATAAGATCAGTGTCTATTATATAATCAATATAATCAACTAGGGATATTCTTTTTACAGTGCTGTTTGATCAATAGGACGCAGTTTTTCTACAACAAATTAAGTAGTAAATGAGACTATGTTATTTAGGTATTTTCAACATCTGGCACTGATGATTTGAGACTGGTGCTGCATCCAAAACTGTACTTATTGTTTAGTATACTAATATCCTGGTAAGTGTAACCTGTTGCCTCTACAACAAACCATTATAAACATTATAGGGTTTGGCCATATCTGATGTCCCAGCAATACTTTCTTAATACCAGATAGTGCCATGACCATTAAAAAAAAAAGAAAAAAAAAAAAAAAGAAAAAAGAAAAAAAAAAAAAAAAATCCGTAATCCATACCTGATCAGTTTTACACAAGATAATATTCATATATGAGAGGGTATCCAGTTCAGTGACGCTTGAATACCTTATTCTGAAAATACTGAATACCTTGTGCTAGATATTTTTAGATACTATATTTCCTGGACTAAATGAAGTGAGCCTTCATAGTGCGCCCTGGCTGTCAGTAAAGGCAGCTAGGTGGCGCCGCTGTTCATCACCTTTCTCTTTGGCTGCTGATTTACTATCAGTTGTGCTGCCCTGTCTGAAAATCGCACACTTTCTCTAAAGGAAATGTCAGGCATAAGGACACCAGTGCTACCTGTTCCGAAAGGATCAGTGGAGGCATCGCAGTGGATTACAAGTGGAGGGTCACCATGAGGAGGATACATGATTTCTTCTATATATTTCAAGTAATGAGATATCAGTGCTGATGTCAAAGTCATGGAATTGGCCCAGACAGTTTGTCAATTGGGACATATACATGAGTTCTGTGCCACGGTGCAGTTAGTTTTGTTTCCGAAATATTAATAACATTAATCTTCCACACATTGAAGCTGAGGATAGTCTGAGCAGTTTTGGCTCTCCATTCTAAGTTGGAGTGTGGTAGATTAAGATATCGAGGCCGAGCAAACCTGACTTTGTAACTGGTCTTATATGCTAGAACTTGGGAACTTTGTTGTCTGGTAGAAGCTGCAAGATTCTAATACCAGAGACGGCGTTAATTTGGTTGACAGGACTGCGGTGGATTGCAGGGAGATCTAGTTCTTTCCTCGTGGCCAGAGCTTTAACAGTCCTTGGGCAGCCAAGTATAATTCTCATAGCCTTGTTCTGTAGAACTTTAAGGGATTTGAAAGTATTTGATGGCAACATACTAAGAACAGAACTCGCATGGTCAATCACGCACTGAACCAGGGAAATATACATCAACCTCAGGACTCTGAGGGAGGCAACTGCATATCTGCTTCTTATAAATTGCTGTAAGTGTCAATCCTTGTAATAATAGTCCACCAAACATAGGGATATAAGGTAATTCACTAGATCCGGATCTATGGCTGGTCTTGATAGAGTTGGTTTTGAATCCAAGAGAGGAAGACTTTCTGGTGAGTCGTCTTGGAACATATTCTCCCCTGTCCAAGACCGAAATGGGGATGTCTTTAGCATGTAATGTAATATTGCATAGGTTTTCTGACTCAATGTTCAATTTTCAGAGAGAGTGCATAAATATGTTAAATAGTGTAGGAGATAATACCCCCCCCCACACTTGTGGGTACCTGACTCTAGTAATCCTGGTACCAATGCCCCTTGGTACCATACTTTATCCATACCGGTAGCTTTACCTTAACTCTTTAAAGAGTTGACTCACAGAGAATTGCTGTTGTAGAGAGAGAGAGAAGTGCCCCTGTATATATGTATATATATATATATATATATATATATATATATATATATATATAATCAATAAAACACTGCCATAAACGGAAAGGAAAAACTCGCGAGTTTTTGCTTTCAGTTCGTGGCAGTGTTTTATTAATTCTGTTATGTGCACGTTACTGTGTTTGTGTTTTTTATGATTCATATATATATATATATATATATATATATATATATATATATATATATATATATATATATATATATATATATATGTGTGTGTCTGTGTGTGTGTGTGTATGTGTGTGTGTGTGTGTGTGTGTGTGTGTGTGTGTGTGTCTGTGTGTGTGTGTCTTTGTGTGTGTGTGTATAATGCATGCTTACATATATGTATCTCAGCATATGCTATATAAAAATGCACACGTATAAACAAAGAGCGCTCGAGGGGGGGGGGGGGGGCGCAGCATGGCAAGAGGCAAAAATAACGCCGATTGATCCATCCCCCCGATAGTCGACCGCAAGGCACTAATGTTTAATTGAATTGATTTCCGTTAAAAGCTCGGTTTTGAAATTCAATATTTGTGTTTGAGTGAGGCTTTTGTGCGCACAGTATCGCAAACTGAATAACCAGAGAGGAATTCCCATCCACGCAAAGGGAAATATTAACGTTAACAATGCAATACGTTCTGTGTAGTTTAGGACAGTGCGTCTGCAGATAATCCGATGCATTTTACAGTGATTTTTTTTTATTACTGTAGTACGCGTGATTTTAATTATGTATTGCACTCTCGATATGTCATAGTGTTGCATTCATGATTCAACTGTTTCATTCCAGACAAATCGTGTCATTGCATTACTAAGGAATTGAACGGGAGGGGCAAACTTTCCTAGGTAACACAAACACATACACGCACACACGCTCACGCACAGTCGCACAGACACTCAAATACACACAAACAGAAACAACCCCCTTCTACAGAAACCCCTTCCCCCCATACACAAGCACCACTCCCCCCACTCCCACCCCACCTACATTCACACTTGCCCCCCCCCAAAAAAAAAAGAAAGAAAGAAAAAAAAAAAAAAAACTAGAATTCAGCCTCGACTCTAAGCATGACCATAATACTAGCACGTCAAGACCGCAGCTGGACCGCATCTGACAGGAGTTTTGGTCGCGACCGCAACTCGGACTGGCAGTTAATAAAGCCCCGAATTAAAACTCAGTCAAACAACTCCTCGCTCGCCGCTTTGAAATCATGAAGTCTGAAACTCTGAACTTCAGGAACAAGGGGAGAGAAAAATGGTCTTTAAATTCCGTGGTTGAGAAATGAGCAAAAATGTGTGCGTCGCGCCACAGGTTAGTCGTGCGAATTGTCTTGAAGTGTGTTCTTCGAAGATGAACCTTTATTAAGCTTTCGGGAGAACTGCGTGCCGGTGAACGGGATAATTTACACAAGGAGTAATCTTTCAAAGAGAAATATTTACTTTGACAGGCAAGGTGACAGCACTTAGCTACCTTGTAAGACTTTGCGCAGGAGTGAAAGT
>BOPN01000468.1:357071-382071 GCA_017312705.2 Penaeus japonicus
CACACACACACACACACACACACACACACACACACACACACACACACACACACACACACACACACACAGACACACACACACACACACACACACACACACACCTCTCTTAGACTCTCCGCGGAAGGAAGGAAGGCTCGACTTGGCACCGAGAAATGGCACTAGGCCTGAGCGTGGCACTGTTACCTTCACGTCGGCTTTATGTGTTGGGGGGCTTTGTCTTGTGTCGATTTATTTTTGTTTTTGTGAAAGGTAGTGATAATTAGATGCATGTTAGTTGGAGATAGGGAAAGGGGGAGAAAGAGAGACGGAGATGACAGGAAGATGGAAAGGAAAATGAGAAAGAATGAAAGTACGATTTTCATTTCGTCTGTGAGTGATATTACCATTTTTTTTCTCCCTCTCTCTCTGACACCTTGTTTTCTGTTTTTTCCGTTTTTTTCCTTTTTTTTTTTTTTTTTCTTTTTTATTGTTGTTTGAGGGTTCTCTGTCGCCCCGCCTCCTGCGGTGTACTGGCTTTCGCGTCCGGGTTAGTTTTCTCCCTTTCCACCTCCTCGTCTTTATCCGTTGATCCTTTTTATCCTTTTTTCTGAATCCACGTGGGTGTCTCCCTCTTCGTTCTCTTGTTCGTCTTCCTTCTTCTGCTTTCTCTTTCTTCTCCTTGCTCTTCCTTCTCTTGTATCTTCCTCCTTTCTCTTTCTTCTCATTTTTCTTCTTTCTCTTTTTCTTCCCCTCCTTCTTCTTCCTTCTCTTCTCCTCCCTTCTCTTATTCCTCCTCCTCCTTCTCCTCCCTTCTCTTCATTCTCTTTATTCTCTTCTTCCTCGTTCTCCTCCTCTCCCCTTTCTTTTATCTTCTCTTACCCCTTTCTTTTATCTTCTTCCTTCCTCTCTTTCACCCACCTCCTCCTCCTCTCCTACCTCCTACCCCCTACCTCCTCTCCTTCCTCTTCTCTCTCCTCTATTTTCTTCACCCAAATCTCCCGCTGTGTCTTGTTTTCCTTTGGGATTTGACATTTAAATCCCTCCTTTGGTCTGAAGAGCAATACGTTATGGTAGTGAAAAAATAAGAAAAAGATACAAAAAAGATACAAAAAAGATGCGCCACTTGAAGACGTTATATACCCTTCATTTGTCTGTTTATTATTGTTATATTAGACGGGATATTCAAGCCTCTTGCTAGGTGATATATTAAAGCTTATATCTATCGAGCTGTCTATCTGCCTAACATCCTGGCTGGGTACTTCTCCATCCATCCATCCATCCATCCATCCATCTATCGCTTTGCCTTACAATCTATCTCTTTATATCTATCCAACTCTTATCAATCTTCATAACGAAAACAGCGACTGTGCTTCGTCATGGTTCAAACCGTCGACATTGAAGAGTGACATTGCACACTCTGGCCATAGAAAATGATAGCGGAAGTTGATGTCTACCCCCTATAATTGGCTTTGCAACGTAATCTCATTGATGTTGAGAAGGGGTGAGGGAGGGTAGTGAGGAGTGTGTGTGGGGGGGAGAGGGGGGGTAGAACATTGATAAGGTGTAGAGGACTTGTAGAGTGAATCGAGTCTCGTGTGTCTGTGTAGTGTCTGTGTAGCGGGTGCGTCTGCGTGTGTCTGTGTAGCGTTTTCAAACCGACGTTCTACCGTGTGTGTATTTCTTTTTCAGGTGTGTTTTGTATATAGGAATTCTTTGTCTTTATTTATTTTTTCATTGGTGTATCTATTCAAGTAATCATTCTGTTCATCTTATTCTGAACTCTCTCCTGAGGGTGGTATTGTGTGTGCTTCCTCCTTGCGTAG
Source organism: Penaeus japonicus (assembly GCA_017312705.2). NCBI lineage: Eukaryota > Metazoa > Arthropoda > Malacostraca > Decapoda > Penaeidae > Penaeus > Penaeus japonicus. The sequence goes on from BOPN01000468.1 coordinate 358,874, forward strand.
TGGCAGGTGTGACGAAGAGCACAGGTAGTGGAGCGAGTGGTGCTGTTACACACCGTGAGTCAATTATTGCAAGGTGTAGCATGGTTCTGCGTGCTATTGCAGGCGTCTTGAGGTGAGGGTAGGTTCTATAGCACTGGCTCCATTATAAAAGAGGTACAGGACGCCCCTCTACAACAAGGTGAATCACAGGAGGACTGTAACTTGGGTTCCGTGCTACAGGTTACAGGGACATGACTTCCACCCGATGCGGCCACTGTTGTCTGCGCCTCGGCTCCGCGTGTGACTGCAGCAACATTTGCTACTACTGCTGCTGCTGCTGCTGCTGCTGCTGGGGGGGTAGGTCACGGCCCACCCTTCTACCTCCCCTCCCCCCCCCCCCCCCCTTCCCACCGGAACCCCTACCCCCGAAATCTTCCCCCGCGTACCAAAGAGAAATCCCGGCGTAGATCGCTGCCCCGTAGCGTACCGCTCTCGTGTACTGTACATACTCTATGTAATTGGTCGAACTTGAGTTCCTTCGTACATTGTAATACTTATTGTAATACTTATATGCATTACCTATTACAAACGTACAATTCTGCGATTTCCAGAGGCTTTCCCCCAAGTAGGTCTTCGCATGTGGGACTGTGGACCCAATCATTGACTGAGCCCCCCCCCCCCCCCCTTTCTTCCCTTGTATGAAAGAGGCAGTAGCGACCCCTCTTCCCCAAGCATGGAAGACACACGCATATGACACGGAGATTTTGACATGGAAAAGATACCTATTTGGTTGAGAGGGAAAAATTTACACATAGTATTGATTTTTTTTTCTCTCTTGTAGGGGCCTTGGCTTGTATTTTTTTATACACTTGTTCTGGTCGCAGTCGTTATCTTTATCTCTCTATTTCTCTTTCTCTATCTATCTATCGATCTATCTTTCTCTCCCTCTTGCTCTTTCTCTATCTCCCTCCTCTCTCTCTATTTATCTATCTCTCCTCTCTCTATCTATCTATCTATCTATCTATCTATCTATCTCTCCTCTCTCTCCTCACACGTACACAAACACACATACGGCCACACACACACACACACACACACACACACACACACACACACACACACACACACACACACACACACACACACACACACACACACACACACACACTCACACACACTCACACACACACACTTACACACACACACACTTACGCACACACACTTACGCACACACACTTACGCACATTCCCCCTCTGTGGTTCATTACCGCAACGCAACGCCCTGTTATAAGTGCAGTTGAGAGGCGTGACGGCGAAGAGGCTGGTGTAACGGAGGAGTGACGGGCGGAGGGAGGAGGGAGGAAGGGAGGAAGGGAAGGAAGGAAGTTTGGGAGGAGAGAGAGAGAGAGAGGGATGGGAAGAAGGAAGGAAGGGATTAGGAGGAGGGAGGAAGGTAACAAGATGGTGAGGGAAAACTAATGGAGGGATAAGAAGAGGAGACAGACGGATAAACAGGAGGGAAAAACAGATAACTAGAGAGAGAGAGAGAGAGAGAGAGAGAGAGAGAGAGAGAGAGAGAGAAAGAGAGAGAGAGAGAGAGAGAGAGAGAGAAAGAGAGAGAGAGAGAGAGAGAGAGAGAGAGAGAATGAGAAAGGGGGGGGGGGAGTTACCGAGTGGGATCCTTCACCGCCTACACTCGGCTTCGACACTGCTATTGTTAGCACACTGTGTCAACGCTTTGCCTACACACTCGCACTCCTCCCGCCTCGGTTGGTCACACTGAATAGGGAGGGAGAGAGAGGAAGAGAGGGAGGGAGGGAGAGAGGGGGAAAGAGAGAGGGTGAGGGAAAGAGGGAGAGAGGGAGAGGGAGAGGGAGAGGGAAAGAGAGAGGGAGAGGGTGAGAGAGGGAAAGAGAGAGAGAGAGAGAGGGAGAGGGAGAAAGGGGAGGAACGGAGGAAATGAGAAAGAAGTATGGAGAGGAAGTGAAGGAGATAGGAAGAGGGAGAGAGGGGATAACGGAGAGTGAAGGATAAGGAAGGATTGCAAGAGGAGTGGGAAAATAGACAGAAGGAAACACGGAGAGAATAGAGAGAGAGAAAGACGTACAGAGAGAAAGAGAAAGAGACAGAGGAAATAAAAGAGAAAGTCGAGATACTTGAGGCAACAACTCCCTCCCCCTCTCCCCCTCCCCCACTCCCCCATCACCCCTCACTCACATACATTCACAAACACAACCCCTTTTTGGGGTGAACCGCAAAGCGACCATCTTGTGCAACTCATCATTTGATTAAAGCCAATCTCGGTTTCATTTGCAAGTGAAGTTTGTCCGCTTGACTCTCCGTTGAAGTTGAAGTTTGTTTCAGTTTAGGTTTCAAGACAAGTGCCCGTTTGTTTCCGTTTCAGTTCAGTTTTACAGTTTCAGTCTGTTTCAGTTTCTTGTCTTTCAAGTTTACAGTATCAGTAAACGTCATCCTTACTCAGTCGAAGTTCCAGAAGATTCCAGTTTCAGTCCGAGTTTCAGAAGATTCCAGTTTCAGTCCAAGTTTCTGAAATGGTCGATTTTCGCTTCAGCATCGTCTGCTAAGTGAAGAGAACCGTTCAGACTTATTTCTTAATATAATATTCTCTATAATTGTTTATTCTTATCGTCGTTCTCAGAAATTAGTCCATTTTTTTACCGTTATTCATTTACTCACTATCGGTGTAGAATGTAGAAACAGAGAGATTACGCATTTGATTAATGTAATTAGGGTTGCGTCATTTATCTGATCTGTGTTGGTCGTAATGAGTGAGCGTCCTTTGTTTTGAGTCATGAGGAGATAATGAGGTGCTGTCTCTCTCTTTCTCTCTCTCTCTCTCTCTCTCGCTCTCGCTCTCGCTCTCTTTCTCTCTCTCTCTCTCTCTCTCTCTCTCTCTCTCTCTCTCTCTCTCTCTCTCTCTCTCTCTCTCTCTCTCTCTCTCTCTCTCTCTCTCTCTCTCTCTCTCTCTCTCTCTCTCTCTCTCTCTCTCTCTCTCTCTCTCTCTCTCTCTCTCTCTCTCTCTCTCTCTCTCTCTCTCTCTCTCTCTCTCTCTCTCTCTCTCTCTCTCTCTCTCTCTCTCTCTCTCTCTCTCTCTCCCTCTCTCTCTCTCTTCTCTCTCTCTCTCTCTCTCTCTCTCTCTCTCTCTCTCTCTCTCTCTCTCTCTCTCTCTCTCTCTCTCTCTCTCTCTCTCTCTCGCTTTCTCTCTCTCTCTCTTTCTCTCTCTCTCTCTCTCTCTCTCTCTCTCTCTCTCTCTCTCTCTCTCTCTCTCTCTCTCTCTCTCTCTCTCTCTCTCTCTCTCTCTCTCTCTCTCTCTCTCTCTCTCTCTCTCTCTCTCTCTCTCTTTCTCTCTCTCCCTCTCTCTCTCTCTCTCTCTCTCTCTCTCTCTCTCTCTCTCTCTCTCTCTCTCTCTCTCTCTCTCTCTCTCTCTCTCTCTCTCTCTCCCTCCCTCCCTCTCCCTCTCTCCCTCTCCCCGTTGGTCTGTCTCTTAAGTCTATGTATGTATATGTGTGTGTGTGTGTGTGGCTGTGGCTGTGGCTGTGTAGATAAGGATGTACTTTAGTGTACATCCGTTTAGCATATCTATCTATACCCATGTCCGCGTATGTATAGAATAAAAACCTACACTTTTCTATGATAACACTGCAGAAAAAGGAAGGACTCACGTGACCTGCTCTGTCTGCCTTCTTCCTTGAAAAGCACTTGGGTCGAGTTGCTTGTTGCTTGTTGCTTGCCTTAATCATCCTCGTTGTCGTCTTTTGAGTTTATTTGGGAGGATTAAGCGTGAAAGAGTCTAGTTGGGGTGTTCAAGATGCCTCCGTTGTGTATAATGTAGTTTGGTGGTCGAACTTTGCTTTTTTTTCTCCTTTTATCCCAAGTTGTTCGCTCGTTGTGGAAAGAAGAGGTAGAAATGTTCCATACACGCACACATACACGTACGCATACACGCATATGCACCCGCACAGCCACGCGCACACACACGCACACGCATATAAGTACACACACACACACACACAAACACACTCACTTACATTCACACATAAATACAAACACAGAGACACACACACAAACATAGATACATATACATAGAACGCTATCTTTATTTTGGAATACAGGGATGACAAATGTTCATGAAAATCTGTACACGTACTAAAATTACCACCTGTACAAAATCCTTTAGTTCCCCAACGCCTTGAAAGATGTACTGAGCATGACCCATTCCGACTGTACTTTATCCCGCCCCTTGTATGTGAATGTTGAAGAAATACCTCTAGTGTGTATATATATATCTAGTGTTTTGTTGAAGTGTATTGAAATCCCAGAGCGTGCTACAGACGTGAGATTAACACGAAAACAGTGGTTACAAAAAAAAAAAAAAAAAAAAGTGCATGCCACGCGATCGCCGACAGACATACAAGGTCATGATGTCACCCCCTGTGGAGTGGCACGCGAATGCCAAATCTGGGGGATGAGAGAAAGAGAGAGAGAGAGAAATATAGAACAAGAGAGACAGAGACAGAGGTGGGAGACTGTTGGAGACATCTGTACTGTGTTGGAGCGAGGGAGTAATGCATTGGCCATTGACGCCGGTGCTCTCGTAAAAGAATCGGCAGATGGCGCCCCGGGGAGGAAGAGTTGCGATCTTTCGGAACTTGTATTGCAAGGGAATTCACTTTCTGCATCTCTCTCTCTATCACTCTATGTCTCACTCTCACTCTCTATCTCTATTTTTCTCTCTCTTTGTCTCTCTCTCTTTCTGTCTCTCTACTCTCTCTCTCTCTCTCTCTCTCTCTCTCTCTCTCTCTCTCTCTCTCTCTCTCTCTCTCTCTCTCTCTCTCTCTCTCTCTCTCTCTCTCTCTCTCTCTCTCTCTCTTTCTCAAACTCTACCCCACTGCCGTCACAAATCGGAGCCAAAGAATGGCGGCAGAACCCAAAGTCATTCCGTAATCAAGAAAATGTTGACAGAGTCTCACCGCTAATGATAGCCTTGTAGCTTCCTTATAGCTGAGCAAGGGAGGTGGAGGGAAGGCCAACACTCTCCTCTCCTCCTCATCTTTAGCATCCTCTTCTCCTATTCCTCCGCTTATCTCCTTTCTGATGCTTTTGTATTTCTGTACGTCTCCTTTTTTTTTAAGGAAGCTTCTTTTCCTCTCCTTTTTTTCCTCTTGTTCGCCCGTTGTTGTTTTTCTCTTTCTCTTTTTCTCTTTTCCTTTCTTTCTTTCTCTCTCTCTTTCTCTCTCTCTCTCTCTCTCTCTCTCTCTCTCTCTCTCTCTCTCTCTCTCTCTCTCTCTCTCTCTCTCTCTCTCTCTCTCTCTCTCTCTCTCTCTCTCTCTCTCAACATCTCTCTCTCAACATCTCTCTCTCTCTCAGTTCTAAGCATGATTTACGTGATTGGTTCAACCACCTGTTCTCTTTCTGTGTGAAGGCCTTGTGACTCTTCTCTTCTTCCTTGTACCCCCACCTCCTTCGGTCTCTCTCCTCCCGCTCCTCTTTATTTTCATCTACTCTTTTCCTTCTTTTCCTTCTTCCTTTTCTCCTTTCTCCTTTACCTCCGTCTTTTTTTCTTCTTCCTTTTCTCCTTCCTCCTACACCTCCTCCATTTCTCCTTCTTCCTCCTCCACCTTCACCCTTTCTTCTTCCTCTCCCTCTACTTTCTCCTTCCACCTCTTCTTCTTCTTCTTCTTCTTCTTCTTCCTCAAGCGAGCACACCCCACCACCCCACCCCCAAGAACCCACCATGCTAACGGTCCCCCCTTTTTCCAACAGGTCGAAAATGCCGAGACTGCATGACGCGGGTCCCCTACGCCACCCTCATCGCCACCATGATGTGCTGCGTGGGCGTGGGCGTCTTCTGCGGCACCATGTATCGTGGGACCACCCTCACCCTCAGAATGTTTGAGGAGGTGTTCAGGCTTCGCGTCATATGGTATGTATGGGGGTGAAGGGAGAGGGGAAAGGGGGAAGGGGGAAGGGGGGAGGGAAGGGATGGAAGGATCTAGAAATGGAAGAGGGTGGGGTGGGAAGGGGAGGAGATGAAAGGATGTAGAGAGGAAGAGGAAGGGAAGGGGAGAGAGGGATACGGAAGCATAGGACAGTAGAAGGGAGGAAGGATAAAGAAGGGGATGGGAAGGGGAAGGAGGGGGGCAATGTCCTAGGTAGGAAGAGGAGGAGAATAGGGGAGAGGAGAGGAGAAGGGAGCTGGAGAGAAACTAACTAAGGGGAGATGGAGAAACAAGCAGGTGTTTTAAGTCAGTGTTAGTTTTGCGGAGAAAGGCCGGAGGGGGCGAACAGACCGGGCACTGTCCAGGGATGGGGTCAGGAGACGAGTTCATATTCTACCGAAGATGGGAGGAGGGGGAGGAGAGAAGGAAGGGAGGAAGAAGGGCGGACCAGGGAAGATGAGGGGAGGTGAAGGAGGTGGTGTAGAATTTGCTGACGTAAGCGGACTATGCATGGTAGCCACTGCTGTAGCTACTGTGCCTGACGGGAACGCTGAAGAAAAGCGAGACTGATAATTAGGCTTCGCTAGCGGCCATGAACGCTACAGAATCTCACAGCAGGATACACACTGAGGGCAAGAAACGGTTTTTGGTTTTCTGAAAAGAGGATAGTTAGCCCCCAAAATGCTCGTCTTAGATTAAGCATTAGACTCCACGCGCGTAGAGGGAAGACAATGTCAAGATCTCGCTAATTATAGACGAAAAGTAGTCCTTATTTTGCCTCCTTGTCCGCCTCTTTCTGTAGCCTTGCCAATATCACTCATAGATAGATGCCTCCACCTTTTTTCCCCATCTCGCTGCCACCCCCATCCCCACCCCCCACCCCTACCTCCTCCCCTTGACCCTCGTCCAACCCTTCCACCAGGTCACGATTAGAAAGGTCACGCTCACAGGATTAGATGAATCACGAAAATAGTGACAGTTAGGCACAGTTCGCACAGGTTTCTTGCGTCGCACAGTTGCGGTCAAAAGTTCGAAGACAGTTTTTTTGTTTGTTTGTCTTTTTGCCAAACACGACCAAAGCTTCTTGAAACACTCCATTGCAAGGTGTTTTTAGATTTAAGACGCGGATTCTGACCATGTTGCAAGAAGGGAGTTTTGACCGCAATTGCACCTTTTTCCGTTTTTATTTTATTTTATTTTTTATTTTATATAGTAGCATGACTTTTTCTTTTATCGCAAGGGTCCCTCTTAAAAGTCCTTCCTCCAGTTCTTATGATATCGTTCGTCTCCCGCTAGACTCCTAATGTGTGACGAATTTAGTAAACGCTTAAAAAGCAATAAATGATAACTAGGGGAAACAATTTTAAAATGAGAGATGTCTTTCCATAAATTAAAAAGAAAGGAATGAAGTTTAAATTCAGCCACGAAAAGGAAGCGGGAATTAAACAAACCCTTTCTCTGTAAGCATCAGTAAATATGCATGACGTTATGAAAGAGCTTGTAATATTTCCTTATACTCATCCCTTCATTGCGTGCGAAGAAGAATATCTCAGTTCAGAGGAAAAAAAATACGAAAAAATATCTTGTAAACAAAGAAAATGATGCGATGATATTTGCAGACAAAGAAAAAAAAATGTATATGCAGAGAAAAGGAATTAAAAGGAATACTTGATATATTTAAGAAATAAAAAAAGTATATATATATATAAAAGCATAAGGCAGTAAAGAGTGATTACGACACACTGTCAATGCAATGAAAATGAGATAAAGCATAGAAAACGGGGTGAAAAAAATTGACGGTCACATTGCGCCATTGCGTTTTCCTTTGTTCTTCTTTCCTTTTTATTTTATTTTATGGTTTGCCTAGTTATCATTTCCTGTTGGGTGTCTTTTTTCTCTTGTCGCGTTGGGTTTTTATCTTAATTGGGGTTCACTTTCATCACAGGGAAAATTCTTCCTAATGGGTTTGTTAGTGGCGGTTTTACAGTGTGTTTCAGCTTGGGTTCTAATTACTATTGTTGTTTTATTATTATTATTATTATTATTATTACTAATATTATTATTACTATTATTGTTATTGTTATTGTTGTTCTGGTAATTATTACTGATTGTTATTACTATTATTAATGTTATTATCATTTTCATCATCATCATCAGTATTATTATTTTGTTATTATATGTGGTTTTGCTGCAAGTTTAACAGTATATAATTAAGTATTTTAGTGCAATATTTCCTTTACTTGTATTGTTGAATTAAGCTTGCAATCAATAGTCTTCTTTACTTGTACACACATTGTGTTCTCTATTGTTGAAAGATGATAAAAGTCAGTGGAAAAAATATATACGCAGATTGATTTCAATGGAAAATAAATTGTTTCCATCATGTAAATAAATAACTATGTAAAAAGATCAGTTTTGTGTTAGTAAAGAATACGAGTATTGACATCATTATTTACATTTGTGTATGTACTCCCTTGATTCTTATAAAAAAAAAAAAAAGTTGTTTGGCGCCCCCACTATTTGTTTTAAGCCAGTTTCTCCTCTTTATTAATTAATTCGTCGCGTCATTACAACTCTGAACCAGGTATACTTAATGATTCTGTTTTTTTCATTTTGTTTTTTGTTGTTTTCTCTCTCTCTCTCTCTCTCGTCGACGCGTGATGCAGGGACCGGGATTACAGGTAAACAGTTAGTGTCCTGTTATGACCTCTGCTTGAACCTACTGCGCCTTTTGACCTTCTCCTCTGAACCTGCAAGAGCGTTTGAAAGCCCGAGGAAATGTTGGGACTCAGACCTGCATCAGGAAGGTGTTCCGAGTGTGAAGAAAAAAAAAAATGCCAAAAAAAAAGAAAAGAAAAAAAAGCATTTTGCTTTATTCTTTCGCTCTCTCTTTTTATCTATCTTAGTATTTTCTCTTGTATTGTTTTAAATATTCTTTTTATCTCTCTTTCTCTTTTGCATTCGTTTTCGATAATCCGTGTTCTTTTCATGACTTTCTATTCTCGTTTTTCCTCCAATTCTCTCTCTCTTTCTCTCCGCCCTTCACCCTTCCATGGTCTGGTCCCGCGCACGAGATTTTCCCGACGGTTTCAAATGCTACAAAAAATAATAATAAATAATAATAACAATATCTATAATAACAGATGGTTTCTTAGTGTACTGCAGAGGCCCCACTTTTTGTATAATAAAAAATAAAAAGAAAGAGAAACCAAAAATTCTCCACTGTACAAGCTTTTGAGCGCTGGACTTAGTATGGCAGCAGCGTCTGTGTATGATAGATTTATTAATTGTTGAAGGCTGTGACAGACATGTTTGGAATGGCAATATGGCATCGTGACGTCATACATTTTTGAGGTGCCTAACCCCCCCCAACCCTCCAACCCTCCGGATTTCCACAGAAGTGCCAGTGGAAGTGGAAGTGGAAGTGAGAGTGGAGCTGGAGCTTTTCTCCCGTCTTCCACTTGCTGTTGCATGATGTTGCTCGTTTCCCGTCACTGGCAATAGTGGATCGAGTTTGTTTTAATATTAGAACAAGAAAAAATATATTTAAAAAATCATAATAATGGCTTCTTCAGTGAGCCATCGTGTGACTGACCTAGTTTCACCTTTATTTGTTTGTTCACTTGTTTTTTTTAAATATTCACTTTCTTTTTAATTCACCGCTTTGGAAAGAAAGGAATTTTTCACAGTAAAATGCGAAGTTTTTTTTTTACGAAATTCATCTTATTTGAAAAAAAAACTAAATGAACGCCTCATGAATGCTCTTGCTGCATGATGTGATGAAAAAAATGACGGTTATTTGCATAGGCGATTGTTATGGGTGTGATAGGTAATGCACAATACCTTGACACCGGCCATGCATATTCGCGTGCTCCAGTTTTGCTTGTTTACTAACACCTTGACTTGTTATATATATATGATCTTTCTGTCGTTTTGTTTCTATTTTGTTTTTTATTGTTGTTTGTTTCAGGGTTTTTTTTCTGTATTATTTTTGAACTGACGGCGGTAGGTATTTAAGCGTCTTTTTTTTTTGTGTGTGTGTGTGTATGATTCAGTTTTTTGTTTAATTTTTCGTTTAATTTATGTTTTGGTGTAAAGTCAGGTCTCATTTTGTTTGTTGTTTTTTCTTGTTTTCCTTTTCCTCCTATGTCTCGTTCTTTCTTGCATTTTCTTTTTCCTAGTGTCACTTGCACAACAGTTTATGTAAGTCTCTTTCTCTCTTTCTCTCTCTTTCTGTCTCTTTGTTTCATACTCTCTCTCTCTCTCTCTCTCTCTCTCTCTCTCTCTCTCTCTCTCTCTCTCTCTCTCTCTCTCTCTCTCTCTCTCTCTCTCTCTCTCTCTCTCTCTCTCTCTCTCTCTCTCTCTCTCTCTCTCTCTCTCTCTCTCTCTCTCTCTCTCTCTCTCTCTCTCTCTCTCTCTCTCTCTCTCGCTCGACACACACACACACACACACACACACACTCTCTCTTTCTGTCTCTTTGTTTTATACTCTCTCTCTCTCTTTGTTTTATACTCTCACTCTCTCTATCTATCGCTTTCTCCCTCTCCCTCTCTCTCTCTTTCTCTCTCTATCTATCTATCTATCTATCGCTCTCCATCCCCCCCCCCTCTCTCTCTCTCTCTCTCTCTCTCTCTCTCTCTCTCTCTCTCTCTCTCTCTCTCTCTCTCTCTCTCTCTCTCCCTCTCCCTCTCCACAGTCACCATTAGACACCATGACATCACCATCGGCACCCACACCCTGACTCGACTGTCTGGGTAACTTTGAAGGTCCAGTTATGACTGTCAACTTGTAAACAGTGATTCCCAACCTTTACACCTTGGAGGAACCCCTGTAATAATTTTTCATATTCCAAGGAACCCCTATATATAGTATTAATTCTATGCATAGCATTTGCTCTCATTACTAGTATATACATTGTACTGACTGACACGTACGAGTATGTTGGTGTCTGGAGACTGTTTGTGACGTGTTGTTGAGTAGGAGTTACGAATTATGAATTAAGATCACTGTCATATTGTAATAGCACATAATTATTTTACGGTTTCTCGCGGAACCCCTGGTGATGGTCGGCGGAACCCCAGGGTTCCGCGGAACCCCGGTTGGGAATCACTGATCTAACGTGTCCACAGTGCCCAGGCCAGCGGCGGGAGTGAAACATCGTGTTGTTACGGCCAATTTTGCTTTAATTGGCAGTTTTACGTCGAGGAAATGCCACTTGATGTAGTTGAAGGAGCGGTTAGGAGAGACTTTCATACGGCGATAAGTCAATAAGAGGAATAGCGTGTTATTTTCTTTTTCTTTTTTTCTTTTTTTCTTTTTTTCTTGGATGTCAGGCTTTTTATCCCTGTTTTTGAGTATTGGACTATGGTATTTATGATCATGGTATTTCGTTTTGGACGGTCGTGTAGCTAATTATTGGTCATTATATTAACTTCAACTTTCCCATGTCTATCCAAGATAATATCAGTGATGATAATGTCAAGAAAAACCTCCAGTTATGTGATAATTAATTCCTCTTAATGAGCTGTGTATAAGCTTAATTGTTCACGTGTACGTAACAATCATAATCTTGATGAGCTTGACAGGTGTCACGATAAAAGAAACTTTTTTTTTTCATTGGCTTTCCAGGTCGTGGGAAGGTAAAAGGAATAACTTAAAAAAGAAAAAGAGTTTTAACGCAAATTCATTTATCTCCCTTGCTGCTAGTGTATAGGTAATTAAAGAGAAAAGTTCGGTGATATTAAAGAATTGCCTTCATGTGACCCGCAGTCTCATTCAGACGAGTCGTGAACTTTGACCTTTGCTCATACGTGTTATGCTTGACCGAGTGTGCACGAGATGAACAGATGTTTGCGCGGTGTTGACTAGACAGTTCCTAATTCACTTAATAATTTTTTTATTAATCTTTCAGTCTAATCATTTCTTTCGTCCTCGCTGTATTTGGACATGGTCTCTGGGGTTGATTACCGGCAGTGATTCAGCTGTGATTAACTGCCTATGACGATAACCTACATGTAAAATTCGAGTGATGTTTTCACACCCATGACTGAGTGATGCTCGGTCAGACGCAGCCACGGTTGCAGTTTCATTCTCCTTTCATGCAAGCGGAGTATTGCATACTCATGCGGAGCGGACATGCAAACTTGCTTCTGTTTAGTCTCTCTCTCTCTTTCTCTCTCTCCCTCTCTCTCTGTCTGTCTGTCTGTCTGGCTGCCTGTCTCTCTTTCTCTATTTTTCTATTTTTCTATTTCTCTCTATCTCTCTCTCTCTCTCTCTCACTCTCACTCTCACTCTCACTCTCTCTCACTCTCTCTCTCCCTCCCTCCCTCCCTCCCTCCCTCCCTCCCTCCCTCCCTGCCTCTCTCTCTCTCTCTCTCTCTCTCTCTCTCTCTCTCTCCCTCTCCCTCTCCACAGTCACCATTAGACACCATGACATCACCATCGGCACCCCGCACCCTGACTCGACTGTCTGGGTAACTTTGAAGGTCCAGTTATGACTGTCAACTTGTAAACAATGCAAAGTTGCACAAAGCACATGCGCTGTGATTTGAGTTCGGACATTCTGTTCATGGTATCGGTTAGCCATGTATTTTCTCTGGTGTTTGATTAAATGTGTATAAAAAAGACAAATGCATATCATATAGATGTATTATGTAAATATGATGTGTCTGTGTGTGTTTGTTTGTTTGTTTAGTATATGCTGGACATATACATATATATTTCCTTTCTTTCTTTTCTTTCTTTTCTTTTTCTTTTTCTTTTTCTTTATAATCAAACACCGCCTTGAATCAGAAACCCTCAAACCATCACTAATATCTAACGTGTCCACAGTGCCCAGGCCAGCGGCGGGAGTGAAACATCGTGTTGTTACGGCCAATTTTGCTTTAATTGGCAGTTTTACGTCGAGGAAATGCCACTTGATGTAGTTGAAGGAGCGGTTAGGAGAGACTTTCATACGGCGATAAGTCAATAAGAGGAATAGCGTGTTATTTTCTTTTTCTTTTTTTCTTTTTTTCTTTTTTTCTTGGATGTCAGGCTTTTTATCCCTGTTTTTGAGGGGAAGGAGGAAGGGAGGAGGGTGACGATGTAAGGGAGGTCCTATGACACCCCCTCTCCCCCTCCCTCCCCCCTGGACCTTGGCATAATAAACACCCTAGAATGACATGGCCTTTGTCATTGCTGGTTGGAAAATGGATGCACGCGTTTTTTTTCGTGTTTTATTTTTCGGCGTTTTTTTTTTCCGGGTGTCAGAGTATCGTATCTGCTGTTGCGGTGGTCTATGGTCTCGCCTTTATTATTATGGATAAGAAATTGATTATTCCACCCGAGAATGATATATACATATATATATAAATATATATATATATATATATATATATATATATATATATATATATATATATATATATATATTTTATATATATATTTATATATATATATATATATATATATATATATATATACATACATACATACATATATATATATATATATATATATATATATGTATATATATATATATATAATATATATATATATATATATATATATATATATATATATATATATATATAATATATATATATAGATGGATGGATAAATACAAGATATTCAACAGCCAATGGAATGTTGTAATTATAGACTTTTGTTTAGTCAAGTACGTGCATGCATGTATATGTAATATAGTTTGTACTGTATGTGCTGCATCCCATATTAACTATGGTAGTTACTTGAGACCCCTTCTACAGCATACATGCCTGCACCCATGACAGAGAGCAAGTGCATTTCACCATATGAAATATTAGCTCTAGGTAATTGTTTCCACACATACTAATCGTGTGTAATAACAATACTTGTTTTGAGATTCTTGTTGTTTTGTGTTATTTAATTCTTCCATGTTGTTAAGATAGTATTCAAATACCGATAATTGTCTAAGGCAAAAGGGAATGTCTAGCAATATCTCAAGTGAGCAACTAGAAGAAAAATATTCAGTTCTAGAAGAAGAAAAAAAAATCGAGTAAGCATTTTGAAGAAGAAGAAAAAAAAAATCCACCTAACATATGATTTCTTTTATTGGACGACCGAAAATTAATTGTCAAATTAAGAAGAAGAAAAAAGTGGAGCACAGTATGGAGTCCAGCTGTGCTTGGAAGAGGCGTCCGTCCACCTCTCTTGAACTCTTCCATTGGACTTTCCAGGGTGGAGCCAGTCCAGCTGACTTTCATGGTGGTAGGAGCCGGCATGGGAGGACTCGGCCTCATGATCCTCTTCGTGGGATGCCTCTCGACGGGCGACACGAGGAACAAGGTCTACAGGACATGGCGAGGACGCGTGGGTGGAAGGATCTCGTGTGCCATTGTGAGTTGTTGCTTGAGTCCTTCTTTTTCTTTTCTTTTTTAGGATTAAGGAGAGGGACTTCTGGGGGTATGAATCCTACCTTGTTCACAGCCTTTCCATATATATATATTTTTTTTAATTCTAGGCTGAAATAGTGTATTGAAATAGTGTTATGTATCTTATGGTAATGAAAGGCATATTATGACAATACATTCCATTTATCTTTTCAGTTCATGGGCATCACATACCTTTTGTCTTTGGCCTGGTTGCTGATGTTTGCTGCTATCATCATTGTTACCCTGTTCTATACTCTTGCATGGTTTCAGTGTCAGTATATCCCTCAGAATGATTGTATTGAATACAATCAATTTGGTAAGTAACATTGTTGATACGGTCTAGTTGTCTTTTCCTCACATATAGTCTGAGTGAATTAGCATGATATCTGATTGACATGGGAATATGAGAAGAAAAAAAAGTTCCACCAAGGAAAACACAAACGTATTGTTTTTGTTGAAGTGTCCTCATACATTGTATGTCTTTCAGGTTTTCTGTTTCCTGAGGACACACCAGAGGAGGACAAGAGGGTGTGCGACGGCGAGAAGAAGCTGTTCTGCAAGGACTACGTCAACAATGCAGAGATCATGTTCATTCTTGCGTCTGTGTCGGCCTTTTTGGTGATCTTGTCATTGGTGAGACTCTCGGGTGTTTTTTGTTTTTAGATCTGTTTGTCTTCTTCGGTAATGTTGTGTACGATTTTTTTTTCTTTTTTTGAGTGTGTGAGATTAATGCAGTCTATTTTATTAGCTACTTTAACACCATCTAGTGTTCACATTTTTGTAAGTGCTGTTCCTTATATAGTACTGTAGCTATAAGGATTCCTAGAGTAAAACATGATAATAATGCTTCTTTGTCTTAAATACAAACACGTTTTTGCTGCCTTCCCAGTTACCCAAATTCACCATCATCATCCTCACCATTTTCCTCTCTTCCTTCAGGTACATTACCTGATGTGCCTGGCAGCAAATTACGCTCACATAAAGGACCAGGAGAAGTTCATGGACCTGCAGGAGATCCAGTTCCTGCAGGAGTCCGAGATGTCGACACTCCCCAAAGACCGCTTCTAGGATACAGCCCAAGGGATCTTTTGGCGCAACAACCAACGTAGTCGCTACTTCGAGTCGGTTGCCTGAGCTCAGGATGCACGTCTTTTTGAAAACCTGGAGGATTTGTTGTGAACGTTGAGGGAACAAATAGGAGCAATTACTATATGGGAGGATCGGAGGCCTGAAGAAGGAAGGCCTTCTCACAACCCCTCTTCAAGTCTTAGGACGTTTTGATCTCCATTGCATTGCGAACGATGAACCAGGAAGGCTCGGTCTTCTGAGACCTTTTCATTCAGAGACTTGGCGCTCATATCCCCAGCTTTAAAAAGACGGCAACCTTAGCAGGATGACTGTTGGTAAGCCTCGTTCAGGAAGGATCTGCACGGAACATCATCCACCTGATTATGTATGTTTTTTTTTCAAAAATTCGTGATTGATCGATTGATTATCGTAAAGTGTGCAGATGACCTTCCGGAATGGGGCTCGTTTCTCTTCTACCCAGAGGCAAGGCGGAGATGGCAAGCTGCATTACACTAATACCTGTAACGATGACGTACAGCGGGACCAGTCTCCACGAAGACAACTTTGTTGATAGTTTTGCTGCTCAATATCCCTACTGTCAATGCAATTTGCAGTTTGTTTCTCCATGCCTCTGGTTTGAAGGTCGATTGGGTTAGGGGGTGAAGAGGTAGTTTGCTTTTTGTGTGTGCTTCTCGCTCGAAGTTCTGCGTTTCATTCCATTAGTTTGGAAGATATTTTTGTAACATGCTTTGTGTCCCCCCCTCCCCCCCTTGTATGCGACTGTGCTATCGTTGCAGCCTCAATTAATGGGATGGAAAGTATTGCTTGCGAGATGTCAATGCTACATGCTGTTCTTCTTAGCGATTTCTTTTGTAGAAAGTAGATGTCTCATTTTTTTCTTCATTTTTTTAAATGAATAAATATAACTACTCATTCTATTTGCAGATACAGATATGTTGCAGCGTTTTCCCTGTGTATGCATTGTATGTTCCTTTGTTTAGATAAGTCTGAAGTATAGTTTGTCATATGTGTGCATATGTGATTGATATACAGTTAGAAATTACTGATCAAATCACATCTTGTTCAGCAATTTTTATCAGTCACTCCTTAGTTTCGACATGCATCATCTTTAACACTACTAACTGTATTTCAAGAAATAACCTTCAGCTGCTGATTTTCCCCCCACTTACAAATTATATCGTGTCCCTTGTCCATGCTTCTTTTATTTTCTGTTTTTTTTTTGTTTTCTTTTATTAGTTGACTAATAACTACTAACGTCAAAAATGCCCAGTTATTTTAGCGGAGTGGCCTCCCTACCCTTGAGTCTCCTGTGTGTGTGCTTCGAAGGATCCCTTGGGTAAATTTTGCATGTGGATCCCACTAAGCCTGTTCTCCTAAGTGTGACAGCCTCCTGAGATCCATTCGGAAAATTTACATTTGCCATTAAACTAAGGACTGACAATCTTCAGTAAATATTGTAAAATAGTTTTTTTGTTTTTGTTTTTTTTTAAAGTTGTGACAATCAAGCTGTGTTTTATATTTTCACTGTTCACCGCATACATGTGCTGTATGAAAATTTAAAAAAGAGAATTAGAACACTGATGTAGAGATCGCTGAGTCTCGGCTTCGGTGACGTTCAGTATTTGATGTAGTAGAATATAACCTCCTGTGTAGTGTGCTACAAGTAGTTATTTTTCCCTGTATTCCTAGCCTTAGCCTAAAACAGCTGAACTATTCACTTTCAGGCTGTTATTAACAAGAAGCAACATATCATCTTTTCTGTTTTAACAAGTAGAATGCATACTTGAAACGTATCACATATCCCCGCGAGAGTGAAAAACAATTATGATTTGATGTAGCAACGTGTTTTCTTTTTTTTAAGTATTCGTACTTCATACACACACACGTAGCCGAGAAAAATAAATTACACCTCACGGCTTATATCGAGAACTAAACTTTGCTACAGCTGTCCTGTTACTTTTTTTTCAGTGATGTATAGTTGTATTTAACTCTCCCAGGACTGTTATGAATTTGGCCTCTAGTAATAATAAACTTCTCTGATATATAGAATGGAAGGAGTACAGTCCTTTACTAACACAATTACATTGGTGTAGTTAGCTTTGTGCACTTGAGTGAGTGGACTACTGTGCCTGTTGGATACGCTCTTTCTTTTAAGGAAAAAAAAAAAAGAAAAAAGAAAAAAAAAAGATATATGCATAAGAGAGAACATTCATTGATTATTTGTTCTGTTAAATACAAATACATATTGAAGATCTTGTTCTTACCCGTTTTTTATATGATACTGATCTGACTTGACTAGGAAGTTAGCAAATGTTGTAGTTTTGTGCATGCCCTTAACTACTAAAGACTATATTTCTTTAGTTCTTCGTGTAAGGATTGCACCAGGTGGTCGAAAGTACGTGACCATTAATATGTGTGTATATTTTGTATGAGGACTATGCTATCTAAATATGTTCTATTGTATAAAAAAAAATAAAATTTTATATATAAAAAGACCTTTATTTCTGTACACAACAAAATTACAGAGTTTACATTGTTGAAACAAACGAAATAACAGAGAGAGAATAAAAGTATGATTAAAGTACAATATAATGAATTTCAAAAATTATGAAGTTTAACAAAAGTCAGTACTAACTTGCTAATAACTATTAGTATTTTTTTTATATCAAGGTTAATATTATTTTTGTCTTTTAATAACATTTGGCTCTCCTGATTACTCTTCTTTTATGCATCCAACCATCATATTATGGTCATCAATTAATATAATACATCTATGAACCACAGACAAAATCCACACGAGAGACACAAGACGGGGGGGAAAAAAAAGGGAACGAGACGCGAGAATTGAAAGGAAAAAAAAAAAAAAAAAAAAAAAATCAAATCTACTACAAAATGACACTTGCGCACAGACACAACAAAACTCTTGGTATGAGAGCCCCTAGTAGGACCGGATAGAGGAACTGTGCGTGATGAATATGTGTCCGCCGATGAGTGTGGTGCAAAGGGTGGGGATCGCAAAAGCAGAGAGGAGGGTGAACCCGGACGGCCTAGCCCCCAGGATGATGGTGAGCAGCTGCGGTAGGAGCGGCCTGTACACGCAGCCCACAATCAGCGCAGCTACAATGGGTCGGAGTGCCGGGGCCAGGCTGGTGCGCCACCACAGCCACACCAGAAGAGCCATGTTAAGGTGGTGGACCTGGAATGGGGTATAGTTCAGTAAATTCTAATGGGTGTGCAGAAAAGAGAATGAACAGTAGAATAAGTTCAAATAAAATCAAATTTTATATCCACACTTTATTATGAGAGGGAGAGGGAGAGGGAGACGGAGACGGAGGAAGAGAAAGAGAAATTCTAATGGGTGTCCTTAAAAGAGAATGAATGGCAGATTAAGTTCAAATAAAATCAAATTTTATATACACACTTTATTATGAGAGGGAGGGAGAGGGAAAGGGAGGGAGGGAGAGGGGGGGGGGAGAGGGAGAGAGAGAGAGAGAGAGAGAGAGAGAGAGAGAGAGAGAGAGAGAGAGAGAGAGAGAGAGAGAGAGAGAGAGAGAGAGAGAGAGAGAGAGAGAGAGAGAGAGAGAGAGAGAGAGAGAGAGAGAGAGAGAGAGAGAGAGAGAGAGAGAGAGAGAGAGAGGAGAGAGGAGAGAGGAGAGAGGAGAGAGGAGAGAGGAGAGAGAGAGGAGAGAGAAGAGAGGAGAGAGGAGAGAGAGAGAGAGAGAGAGAGAGAGAGAGAGAGAGAGAGAGAGAGAGAGAGGAGAGAGGAGAGAGGAGAGAGGAGAGAGGAGAGAGGAGAAAGGAGAAAGGAGAAAGGAGAGGAGAAAGGAAAGGAGAAAAGAGAAAAGAGAAAGAGAAAAAGAGAAAAAGAAAGAGAAAAAGAGAAAGAAGAGAGAAAGAGAAAAGAAGGAAAGAGAGAAAGAGAAAAGAAGGAAAGAGAGAAAGAGAAAAGAAGGAAAGAGAGAAAGAGAAAAGAAGGAAAGAGAGAAAGAGAAAAGAAGGAAAGAGAGAAAGAGAAAAGAAGGAAAGAGAGAAAGAGAAAAGAAGGAAAGAGAGAAAGAGAAAAGAAGGAAAGAGAGAAAGAGAAAAGAAAAGAAGGAAAGAGAAAAGAAAAGAAGGAAAGAGAAAAGAAAAGAAAGAAAGAAAAGAAAAGAAAAGAGAGAAAGAGTGTTTCAATTTTTCTCATCCAACAGTATAAGCAGACTTTACAAATCCTTTTTAGTAACATAAAACAATGACAATATTCTACAAAATAAAAGAAACAAATCAACGTATCTACAACTAAATCTCCTGAAAATGTATATCATTTAGAATGTGAATTGTTACATCTACTACTATGAGACAAAACATCATTAAGAGTAAAGAAAACAAGAAAAGAAAACCTAAACTCTTACCAAACTGATGTTGGCATCCAAGCTGATCTGAATGTACTTCCAGTCAAACTCCAGCCCTCTTGCGCCCACCCAGAGAGGCAAGGCTCGCGTCAGGAATAGGTCTGCTGCCGCCCACCCTAGGCCAGCAATTAGCACCTTGATATGTCCCGAAGCCACCACACGGCCCATCACGATGCTCAGGCCCATTACGTCACCGAAGTCCACCGTTGTCTTCACCACTTCCTGTGATTTGCGAGGTGGATTACTCCAATGTTGCCAAATCAATTATGGTTAATGTATAGTGCATTTTTGGGAAGGGAGCATTATTATTTAGGTAGTGGTGTTTGTGCTTGTGTGTTACATGACCAATTAACCTTAACCCATTCGAACCAGGTGATGTCCTATCACGTCATGGTAATATTTTGCTCCCTACAGGTGATGTCCTATAGTATCATGATCTCTCCCCCAAATCGTATGATTTACATCGTTATGTATGCACATAATCATAGGAGTTCCGTTTCTATAGCCTCTGATTATCACCCCATTGAAGCGGACGGGTGACATGCACTCATAGAGGCACAGCACGGTACCATACTGGGAGAAATATCATGCATAGTCACTGTACCCACTTGTTATCTAGCTGGCAGGAGCAGCATTTCACAAATATAAGTCCTCATGTGAATGGGTTAACAAATAAACTGTTTTTATAATAAAGGAACAAATACATTACGAAATTTGGTAAATAAACAGATTTTAAATTTTCTTTATCCCATTCTTGTATATTCTATACCATATTAAATACATTAAACAATTGAATTAAAACAATTGCAAGTTTTAAAGTTGAAGGATACATGCTGTAATCATGGCCAATGCAGTCTGAAAATTTATCACAACAAACACTGCTGTACTTAACTCATTCACACCCGGGCTATTCCAGCTCTAAATGGTCGGAATGCCTGGGTTTTTGAATGCATAAGCTAATGCCTTGGGATTCTCGGATGCACTGGCCGCGAGCCTTAGCTGTCTGCTCGCTCACCCACCATGCCGGCTTTGACTAAATATCTCATCACCAGTGTCTGACCCAAAAACCACGAAACGTGACAGCACATCAGCCGGCGTGAATGGGTTAAATGCAGATCTGAACTACATTTGCAAAAATCAGTGACTATACTCCTTAAATTCCTTACTTTCTCTTTTCTCAAAACACAAACAATAATTTTGGCAACTACTAAGTTTAATCTACTCTGGACAAGAACCGAAGTAAACTGGCTGACTAACAGGGCGGGGTATTTCTGACGCCATGGGCACCCGTCAGATATTATAGAAATTAGAGGGACAGGGAAAATATTTTTTCCCAAATCTCAGCACCAGAGGCTTCCCTAAAAAATGTTTCCCTAATGTAAATCAATATCTTGACACCCACCTACAATGGGTTAAAAGGTGGCACCCATTTTTTCAGATAAATATACATTTTTCCAATATATTCTTAAAGGCAATAAATACATAAATAGTTATGCAAACAACCTATTATTGAGTTTTGCCCTTTTCCCTCCACCCCCATTGTGGGGAACTAGGAGGGGGGTGGGGGGATACAGTGGTGATATTGCACATGAATAATAATAAAATGAAGTAATAAAAGACTGGAAAGCAATGAAAAACTAAAAAGACATGAAAAGAAACATACAAAAGAATCTATGGAGTTTACACACTATCATATAAGCCCATGCCCTATTTCATTTTCAGAGGATATGAAGGAAGCAGCATCTCATGGACACAAACAAAAGGGGCATTACAGAAGTTGTGATCCATCCGTGTAACCCCAATGAACCTCTCAGCAAGGGGGATTTTCACCCTAGACCCTCTGAGGTTATATCTGACCTACCCTACCTCAGCAAGCGGATGCCACCCTTCTACCAGCCTACACTGTCTATACTTGCTTACATCATAACTAGGGCGGTTAAAGTTGAAAGATGCTCGGATTTTGTTCTTGACTCATCAGCCACACATATCTCTTCATCTTCTAAAAAATATTATTTCTTTTTTCATTTTTCCCTGTTTTTGGTTATTCATAATGTGCTATGTTCCAATAAAGATTTAATAACTTTATCTTCACTAAATATATAAGTTTTGCAAAGCACAGACATGGACATGGCACATATAATGCCCAGACTAAATGCATTTTTTCCGAGCCATGGGTATTGGAAAAGAAGGGTTTATGTTGGTCCAGAAATATATATCATTAATGTTAATCCATTCGCACCAGCTGACTTGCTATCACGTTCAGTGGTTTTTGGGCCAGACTCCAGCAACAAGATATTTGGTCAAGGCTGGTGCGCCGGGTGAGCGGGCGTACAGTGCTCGCTCGCGGCTAGTGCGCCCGAGAATCCCGAGGCGTTAGGCTTATGCATTTGAATACCCCGGCATTCCGACCATTTAGAGCCGGAATAGCCCCAGCGTGAATGGGTTAATATGTAAATAGTATTGATTAGTCTTTCTTTTGCACCATATCTCCAATTAGATGGTAAATCCTTCCAAGACAGGCCACATCTCAGGATGTTGTTCTTATTTTCTATAGACTTAAGTGTTGTTTCTAGCTCAGATCTTATATCCTTGCAACTCTTCCTGTCTATCTGATCTGCAAAGCAGCTCACTTTATCAAAATCCATAGAACAAAATTTACATTCTCATTCTAATGTGACGTAATGGGTAAAAACTGGAAATGGGTGTTGAAAATCTCACCGTTATAAAACTGGCGCTTTCAGGAGGACCATCAGACGTCGGGAAGAATGTTGCAAGCAACAGCATTTTGCACAGCTGTGTTAGCATGTACATTCCTCCTACTTGTACGCACTTCCAAAACGCCCCATACTCTGGCCTGGAAAAATAATAGAGAATGTGAATGAGACCCGAAAAGAAACATCAATTACAAATATCACACTTTGTTACTCGTGAGAAATCGGAAATTCTTTCAATTAAGTTGTTCTATACCAACTGGAGAAACAATGCAAATGCCAAACAAACAGAACTCAAATCCATACAAATAGAAATGTTTACAATGAAATTCACGTAACAGTAAGAATATATAAAATACATAAAATTAAATATCAGCCGAGAGCAGAGACTGACTGCCGGTCAATTAGTTTCCCAGTCTCACTTTGTCCTACCATACTCTACTTTCACGCCACGGTTCGGTAATCACATAAAACTAATAGCCTCCTGATCACAATATCCCCCAAAACGAGGAAATAAAATCAAATATAACACCTAAAAGCAGAATAAAACAAATCACCAGGACCATCAAACCACAGAAACACAGCCAGACAGACCCGCTCCCAAATTACCCCTTATTCCACCCGTCCCTCAATAAAAAACGCCATAAACATTGAAACTAACATTCCAGAGTATTT
>BOPN01000468.1:387071-389571 GCA_017312705.2 Penaeus japonicus
CTATCTCCATCTCTAGTTCCCTCTCTCTTTCTCTCTCTTTCACAAAATGTAGTTCAAACTGATGAGTTCCTGCATCAGCCTCTCAGTGTGCTTATCAGATGTTAAAGGATACTCTCTCTTCACCAGGTCAAGGAGCGAGCTGGCTTGGAGGAGGCATGTAATGAAGCCTTGGTAGAAACGGTCAAGCTCCTTCAGGTCGAGCATATAATTGGCGTGGGGAAGTATGCTTTAGAACAAGCACGTAAAGCTTTAGAGAAAGCAGGCATTACAAACATTGAGGTAAAATATCATGCTTAACAATAAGAGTTATAAGGGAAATGGTGTGTGAGTGAGTGAGTGAGTGAGTGAGTGAGAGTGTGTGTGCGTTTGTGTGTGTAGTGTAGTGTATCAGCAGTATAGGTTTCTTCATATGGTTCAGGTTCTGGGATAGAATACCAGTATTTTGAACTGAAATTCAAAAAGATAAAAAGACAAATAGTGAATGAATATGTAGCTAGACTTAAATGAAAGAGGTGAAGTCTTTATATTTTAGGTTGGATCTAGATAGAATAATTCTGTAAAGCTTACTTTTCATTTTCTACTTTTTTAAACATCACATTAACTTATAAAATGACATGATGATAATAAATCCATCAGATTTTTATTTTTCATTCACTAATCCAAACATCGATATTTCAGCTCAGCTTGTTGATGCACCCAAGCCCAGTGAACCCAGCGGCTAACAAAGGCTGGAGAGAAATTGCCATCAAACAGTTGACGGAAAGCAAACTCATCGAGTACTTCAAGCCAGAAGCTTAGTTTTCTCGCATCAACTATCGTACATTCTATCTTTAGTTGATTTATCATTCACACACAGTTTGATCTCTTTTATAATCTACACTCACGATGGACAGTATTGCAAGCACAGAAATAAGTGACCAGTGGATGGAGGCAGCCCTAAACCAAGCTAAAGATGCACTGAACTCGGGGGAAGTACCTGTAGGCTGCGTCTTCATCTACAAGGGTGCAATCCTGGCTTCTGGTCGTAACACAGTCAATGAAACTCGAAACGCCACCAGACACGCGGAGATGAATTGCGTTGACCAAGTGTTGAAGAGGTGTCAAGACAAGAAGCTTAATCCCATGCATATTTTCCCAGAGATTATCATTTACGTTACAGTGGAACCTTGTGGTATGTGTGCAGATGCACTAGGGCAGCTTGAAGTGAAACAGATTGTGTTCGGCTG
Organism: Penaeus japonicus; assembly: GCA_017312705.2. Classification (NCBI taxonomy): domain Eukaryota; kingdom Metazoa; phylum Arthropoda; class Malacostraca; order Decapoda; family Penaeidae; genus Penaeus; species Penaeus japonicus. Next base: position 388,298 of record BOPN01000468.1, read on the forward strand.
CTCAAACGACAGATTTGGGGGATGTGGCTCTGTTGTTGATGTCCCTAAGATGTATAGTTATCCATATAATATCATCAAAGGCATTAGAGCAGATGAAGCTATAGGACTCTTAAAAGATTTCTATAAAGGTGAAAATCCAAATGCTCCTTCCGATAAAGCAAAACGGAAGAAAACTCAGTAGAGATTAAGTTTTAGATTTTTTTAATGAGACTCAAATTTATTTTTATTGATTAAAATAATGATTATTTAATTGAAATACTTTTATCCATAATTGAAGTGACTTTTTTCACACTTTTAAATATGTACATTTATCATTTAGCCTGTTAACACTGGCTGACAAGCTATTACATTAAGTGGTAGCAGGACCAACAATTGGGGAGGTGATATTTTGTCATGGCTGTGCTTTTGGCCAGGGCGCCGGGTGATCAGGCATGTAGTGCTTAGCCGTGGCTGCAGCAGGTGAATAGCCTGAGGCATTTGGAATATCCCAGCATTTCAACCATTTGGAGGCAAAACAGCCCCATCGGCAAGTTTAAAGCATAAATATCAAGTACAATTTCATGTCTTTGTGTGTGTGTGTAAAGAAGAGCATTTTTGTAGATTTGATATTTTCTGTTTTTATATATATACATTTGAAGCAAACAATTGGCATTGTTTTCTCAAAAGGATCATTCATTCTTAAATGATACATAAATAAAAAACTGCATGTTACATATGTGTTTTATTTATATGGTATATATGGTCTGATTTTTTCTCTCTCATACATTTTACTGGCTCTATTTCCTGGAAAAACGTAAAACCAAGAGGTTCTCTGGCCCTGTCCTGCGTCTCATTATACACTCACATGAAAAACCCCTTGAGTCCATTATACTTACAATTTCTTCGGGATCATTCTCCTTCAACACAAGCAAGTAAAATAGTCCTTTTGGGGACAGGAGTGCATCCACACTGGGCAAGAGCCTGTCTAAGACCTCTCTCCCTTTCACTCCACCTGCCCATGTATACTCTAGATCCCCCTGCCCTACTTCCTCAGAAGGGGTTACGACATAAGGGGGGTTGAACAGCAGCAGGTCAATGGACCCCCTTACTCTGTCAATTACTTCTGCAACCAGGTCTGTACGCACAGTCTCTATATCAACACCATTTGCTCTGCCAGTTTGCTGGGTGATACTGCAAGCTCTGGGGTTGATGTCAGTGCCTATGTAGTGGCACTGTGAGCCCAAGATGCTGCCAAGAGCTGTTATTACAACACCCGACCCTGTGCCCACTTCTAG